>NDFG01000784.1:20932-30945 GCA_002167245.1 Sporophila hypoxantha
CCAGTATAAACCAGTGCCCCCAGTTCACCTTGCAGAGCGTCACGGTGGCGCCGTAGCCCACGCTGAGGAGGAAGAGGGTGACGAAGACGCCGAGCGTGTCCCAGGGGTCCCCGCCGGGCTCGTCCCGGCACAGATCGGGGGGCAGCTCCAGCTCTGGGGGGGAATCCCAGTTCAGACCAGTTCAGACCAGTCCAGACCAGTACAAACCAGTTTGAACCTTTTTCCCCAATTTTTTCCCATTTTTTCCCGAATTTTTTGCAGTTTTTTCCAATTTTTTTATGATTTTTTTCCAATTTTTTCCAGTTTTTTCCCAATTTTTTCCCGAATTTTTTCCCATTTTCCCCAATCTTTTATTATTTTTTCCAGTTTTTCCCTAATTTTTTCCCAATTTTTTATGATTTTTATCACTTTTTCCCATTTTTTCCCCATTTTTCCCATTTTTTCCCATTTTTTGCCAAGTTTTTGCCAATTTTTTTTCCTAGTGTTTTCCAGTTTTTTCTGATTTTTTTTCAATTTTTTCCCAATTCTTTCCCAATTTTTTCCATTTTTCCCCATTTTTTCCCAATTTTTTCCCGAATTTTTTCCCATTTTTTTCAGATTTTTTCCGATTTTTTTCCAATTTTTTCCCAATTTTTTCCCATTTTTTCCCCATTTTTTCTCCTCCCATTCATAAAATCCCAGTATAAACCAGTACAAACCAGTACAAACCAGTTTGAGCCTTTTTCCCCAATTTTTTCCCATTTTTTCCCGAATTTTTTCCCATCTTTTTCCAATTTTTTATGATTTTTTTCCCGATTTTTTATTATTTTTTTCCAATTTTACCCCAATTTTTTCCCAAATTTTTTCCCATTTTTTCCCGAATTTTTTCCCATTTTTACGATTTTTTTTTCCAATTTTTCCCAATTTTTTCCAGTTTTTTCCAGTTCTTCCCATTTTTCCCCATTTTTCCCATTTTTTGATTATTTTTCCCGATTTTTTATGATTTTTCCAATTTTTTTAAATTTTTTTTCCAATTTTTCCCCAATTTTTCCCCATTTTTTCCATTTTTTTTCCAATTTTTTTCCGATTTTTAATGATTTTTTTCCATTTTTTTCCCATTTTTGGCCCATTTTTGGTGGTCCCCCATGGATGAAATCCCAGTATAAACCAGTATAAACCAGTTCGAGCCTTTTTTCCCAATTTTTATCCCATTTTTTCCAATTTTTTCCCAATTTTTTCCCATTTTTTACCCATTTTTTCTCCTCCCAGCCATCAAATCCCAGTACAGACCAGTATAAACCAGTACAAACCAGTTTGACCCATTTTTCCCAATTTTTTCCCAATTTTTTTCCCATTTTTTATGATGTTTTTCCCAATTTTTCCCATTTTTCTCCATTTTTTCCATATTTTTTCCCGATTTTTTCCCCAATTTTTTCCCATTTTTTCCAACTTTTTACAATTTTTTTTGCAATTTTTCCCAATTTTTTCCCCATTTTTTCCCAATTTTTTCCCAAATTTTTATGATTTTTATCAATTTTTCCAATTTTTCCCCATTTTCCCCATTTTTCCCAATTTTTTCGAGATTTTTGATTTTTTCCAAATTTTTTCCCATTTTTTCCCCTTTTTTTCCCAATTTTTTCCAAATTTTTGTGATTTTTTTCCCATTTTTTTCCGTTTTTTCCCCAATTTTTAATGATTTTTTCTCAATTTTTCCCGATTTTTTCCCCAATTTTTCCCTTTTTTTCCCAATTTTTTCCATTTTTTCCAGTTTTTCCAATTTTTTCCCCATTTTCCCATTTTCCCGAATTTTTTCCCCATTTCCTCCCATTTTTTATGATTTTTTTCCAATTTTTCCCAATTTTTTTCCAATTTTTTCCAATTTTTTCCCATTTTTTTCCCCATTTTTTCCGCTCCCAGGCATAAAATCCCAGTATAAACCAGTACAGACCAGTTCGAGCCTTTTTCCCCGTTTTTCCCCATTTTTTCCCCAATTTTTTCCAGTTTTTTTCCAATTTTTTTTTTCCTTTTTTCCCCATTTTTTGTGCTCTCCCATGGATGAAATCCCAGTATAAACCAGTATAAGCCAGTACAAACCAGTATAAACCAGTACAAACCAGTTTGACCCATTTCTCCCATTTTTTCCCAATTTTTTCCCAATTTTTCCGATTTTTAAATGATTTTTTTTCCAATTTTTCCCATTTTTCCCCATTTTTTTGCCTCCCCATGGATGAAATCCCAGTATAAACCAGTATAAACCAGTACAAACCAGTTTGACCCATTTCCCCCAATTTTTCCCCATTTTTCCCGATTTTTTATCCAATTTTTTCCAATTTTTCCCTTTTTTTTCCCCAATTTTTTATGATTTTTTCCAATTTTTCCCCGAAATTTTTCCCATTTTTAAAAATTTTTTCCCAATTTTTTCCCAATTTTTTCCAGTTTTTTCCAGTTTTTCCAAATTTTTCCAATTTTTTCTCAATTTTTTCCATTCTTTCCAATTTTTTATGATTTTTTTCCAATTTTTTTCCCATCTTTTCCCGAATTTTTTCCCCAATTTTTTCCCAATTTCTTCCAGTTTTTCCCATTTTTAAATTTTTTCCCATTTTTTCCCAATTTTTCCCCATTTCCCCCCGATTTTTTCTCAATTTTTCCAATTTTTTTCCCATTTTTTCAATTTTTTTCCTAATTTTTTATGATTTTTTCCAATTTTTTCCCCATTTTTTCCTCATTTTTTCTGCTCCCAGGCATAAAATCCCAGTATAAACCAGTACAAACCAGTTTGACCAATTTTCTAATTTTTCCCCAAATTTTTGTGCTCCCCGTTGGTCTCCCAGACATAAAATCCCAGTATAAACCAGTATAAACCAGTATGGACCAGTATAAACCAGTATGGACCAGTCTGAGTGATTTTTAACCCAATCCCAGTACAAACCAGTAACCCCCAAACCCATCCCAGTTCAATCCCAGTTCATCCCAGTCCCTCCCAGTTTGATCCCAGTCCCCCAAATCCCCTCCCAGTATAAACCAGTTCCCTCCCAGTCCCTCCCAGTTTGATCCCAGTTCCCTCCCAGTCCCTCCCAGTATAAACCAGTATAAACCAGTAACCCCCAAACCCATCCCTGTTCAATCCCAGTCCCTCCCAGTTCCATCCCAGTTCATCCCAGTATAAACCAGTTCATCCCAGTTCCCTCCCAGTTCTGTCCCAGTCCATCCCAGTTCCATCCCAGTCCCTCCCAGTCCATCCCAGTACAAACCAGTAACCCCGAATCCCCTCCCAGTTCATCCCAGTTTGATCCCAGTTCCCTCCCAGTATAAACCAGTAACCCCAAATCCCCCTCCCAGTCCCTCCCAGTATAAACCAGTAACTCCCAGTTCATCCCAGTGACCCCAAATCCCCCTCCCAGTTCATCCCAGTATAAACCAGTTCAATCCCAGTGCCCTCCCAGTATAAACCAGTACAAACCAGTAACCCCAAATCGCCCCGAAATCCCACCCCAGTCCCTCCCAGTATAAACCAGTAACCCCGAATCCCCTCCCAGTGCATCCCAGTTTGATCCCAGTTCCCTCCCAGTATAAACCAGTAACCCCCAAACCTCCTCCCAGTTCATCCCAGTTTGATCCCAGTTCCCTCCCAGTCCCTCCCAGTCCCTCCCAGTATAAACCAGTAACCCCCAAAACCCATCCCAGTTCATCCCAGTTTGATCCCAGTTCAATCCCAGTTCCCTTCCAGTCCATCCCAGTTCATCCCAGTTTGATCCCAGTTCATCCCAGTATAAACCAGTAACCCCCAAACCCCATCCCAGTCCCTCCCAGTTTGATCCCAGTCCCTCCCAGTACAAACCAGTAACCCCCAAACCCATCCCAGTTCAATCCCAGTTCATCCCAGTTTGATCCCAGTCCCTCCCAGTATAAACCAGTAACCCCCATACCCATCCCAGTTCCCTCCCAGTTCAATCCCAGTCCCTCCCAGTTTGATCCCAGTCCCTCCCAGTATAAACCAGTAACCCCTAAAGCCCCTCCCAGTCCATCCCAGTATAAACCAGTATAAACCAGTAACCCCAAATCCCCTCCTAGTCCCTCCCAGTTTGCTCCCAGTACAAACCAGTATAAACCAGTTCAATCCCAGTATAAACCAGTAACCCCACAAGTCCCTCCCAGTCCCTCCCAGTATAAACCAGTTTAAACCAGTATAAACCAGTTTAAACCAGTCCAAACTTCCCTCGTCACCAATCCCGGCGCTAATTAACCCGCCCTGCCTTAATTAACGACCCCCAACCCGCCCATCCCTTAATTAGGCACTCTAATTAGTGGGTTGGCCCTGATTGGTTAATTAGGGGTAATTAGGTTAATTAGAGGTAATTAGGTTAATTAGGGGTAATTAATTAATTAGAGGGGTTTTTAATGGATGGAAACGAGCGAGGAAAACCGAAATTAACCCAAATTAACGACCCCAAAATCCTCTAATTAATGACCCCAAAAATCCCATGAATCCCTTCGTTAATGACCTAAATCAACCCCTTAATGACCTGTAATTAGGACTAATTAAGGAAACTACCAAGGTCTTAATTAGTGGAACCAATTAAGAACTCAAAGTCTACTCATGCTCAAAAATCCGCCCCCCAAAATCCCATTTTTAACCCAAACCCCGCCATTTTTTCACTAATAATTGAACTTTATTTAACTAATTACGACTAATTAAGACTAATTAACCTGGCCACCAAGGATCTATGAATGAAACCAGCCAAGAACCCAAAAAAACACCCCAAAATCCCATTTTTAACCCCAAAAATCCCATTTTTTCACCAAAAAACCACCAAATTTTCACTAATAAACCACTTTTAATGAGCTAATTACTATTAATTAAGACTAATTGACCCATCTACCATACTTTAATGGATGACACCAGTCAAGACCCCAAACCATCACCCAAAATTCCCAAAAACCCCCCCAAAATCCCATTTTTTCGCCAAAAACCGCGATTTTTCACTAATAATCAAACTTTAATCAATTAATTATCACTAATTAAGACTAATTAACCTACCCACCATATTTTTATAGCCCAACCAAAGAAGGAGCCCAAATTCACCACCCAAAATCCCATTTTTAACCCCAAAAATCCCGTTTTTCCACCAAAACCCACCAAATTTTCACTAATGAACCACTTTTAATCAACTGATTACCACTAATTAAGACTAATTAACCCATCTACCATACTTTAATGGATGACACCAGTCAAGACCCAAAACACCCAAAAAACACCCCCAAAAATCCCATTTTTAACCCAAAAAATCGCCCAAAAATCCCATTTTTTCACCGAAAACCACCAAATTTTCACTAATAAACCACTTTTAATGAGCTAATTACTACTAATTAAGACTAATTAACCCATCGATCATATTTTTATGATCCAAACCCAGCTGAGACCCCAAAAAACCCCCCCAAATCCCATTTTTAACCCCAAAAATCCCATTTTTTCACCGAAAAACGCCGTTTTTTCGCCAACAACCAAACTTTAATTAACGAACACTCATTAATTAGGCTAATTACCAGGGGCTTTGCGGATGCTGCGCTGCAGGAAGCGCAGGGGCAGCCCCTCGTGCACCACGGTGCAGACGAAGGCGCCAATCCCGGCGCTAATTAACCCGCCCTGCCTTAATTAACGACCCCGAAATCCTTTAATTAATGACTCAAATCCTTTAATTAATGACTCCAAATCCCATTAATCCCTTCATTAATGACCTAAATCAATGTCTCATTGACCTGTAATTAATTAGGGAGCGCTAATTAACCTAATTACCATGGTTTTAATCAATGAAATTGGTCAAGAACCCAAACCCAACCAGTAACGACCCCAAAATCCCATTTTTAACCCAAAAAAAGCCATTTTTTTGTTATTTATCAAATTTTAATCAGCTAATTAGGACTAATTAACCTAATTATCCCGGTTACTAAACTTTTATGACCCAAACCCAGGTGAAAGCCCAAAATAACCCCCAAAATTCCCCAAAAATCACCCAAAATCCCATTTTTAACCCAAAAAATGCCATTTTTTCACTAATAATTGAACTTTAATTAACTAATTATCGCTAATCAAGACTAATTAACCTATGTACCATACTTTAATGGATTAAACCAGCNATAATTGAACTTTAATTAACTAATTATCGCTAATCAAGACTAATTAACCTATGTACCATACTTTAATGGATTAAACCAGCCAAGACCCCAAACCATCACCCAAAACACCCAAAAACCCCCCCAAAATCCCAAAAAAACACCCCAAAATCCCATTTTTTCACCGAAAAACGCCGTTTTTTCGCCAACAACCAAACTTTAATTAACGAACACTCATTAATCGCACTAATTACCGGGGGCTTTGCGGATGCTGCGCTGCAGGAAGCGCAGGGGCAGCCCCTCGTGCACCACGGTGCAGACGAAGGCGCCAATCCCGGCGCTAATTAACGCGCCCTGCCTTAATTAACGACCCCGAAATCCTCTAATTAACGACCCCAAAATCCCCAATTTTTCCCTTTGATCTTTTAATTAATGACCCAAATCAACGTCTCAATGACCTCTAATTAATTAGGGAGCGCTAATTAACCTAATTACCAATGATTCAATGGCCAAAATGGATCAAGAGCCCCAAATCCGCTCGTGCTCAAAAAACGACCCCAAAATCCCATTTTTTCACCTAAAAACGCCAAATTTTCGCCAAAAATTCCCATTTAATCAGCTAATTACCACTAATTAAGACTAATTAACCTGTCCACCAAGGATCTATGAATAAAACCAGCCAAAATCCCAAAAAACCGCCCCAAAATCCCATTTTTAACCCCAAAAATCCCATTTTTTCGCCAAAAATGCTATTTTTTGCCAATAAATCCCCTTTAATCAACTAATTACCCACTAATTACCACTAATTAGGACTAATTAACCTATCTACCATGGTCTGCAGATGATGTGGATCAAGACCCCAAAAAACCACCCCAAAATTCCCAAAAACCACCCCAAAATCTCGTTTTTTCGCCAAAAACCACCAAATTTTCACTAATAAACCACTTTTAATGAGCTAATTACCACTAATTAAGACTAATTACCCCATCCACCATATTTTTATAGCCCAACCAAAGAAGGAGCCCAAACCATCACCCAAAACACCCAAAAATGTCCCCAAAAATTCCATTTTTTCGCCAAAAAACGCCATTTTTTCACTAATAATCAAACTTTAATCAACTAATTACCACTAATTAGTACTAATTACCCTATGACCATATTTGCATGGTCTAAGCGGATCAAGACCCCAGAAAACCACCCCAAAATCCCATTTTTAACCCCAAAAATCCCATTTTTTTGCCGAAAAACGCCATTTTTTCACTAATAATTGAACTTTAATTAACTAATAATCGCTAATCAAGACTAATTAACCTATGTACCATACTTTAATGGATTAAACCAGCCAAGACCCCAAACCACCACCCCAAACACCCAAAAACCACCCCAAAATCCCATTTTTAACCCCAAAATCCCATTTTTTCGCCAAAAACCGCCAAATTTTCGCTAATAATCAAACTTTAATCAACTAATTATTACTAATTAAGACTAATTAACCTGTCCACCAAGGATCTATGAATCAAACCAGCCAAGACCCCAAACCATCACCCAAAACACCCAAAACCCACCCCAAAATCCCATTTTTTCACCAAAACCCACCAAATTTTCACTAATAAACCACTTTTAATGAGCTAATTACTACTAATTAAGACTAATTAACCTATCTACTGTGGTCTTATGAATGAAACCAGTCAAGACCCCAAAAAACCACCCCAAAATCCCAAAACCCCCCCAAAATCCCATTTTTAACCCCCAAAATCCCGTTTTTTCGCCAAAAAAGCCATTTTTTCACCAATAATCAAACTTTAATCAACTAATAATTACTAATTAAGACTAATTAACCCATCTCCCATACTTTCATAGATGACACCAATCAAGACCCCAAACCCCCCCCAAAATCCCATTTTTAACCCAAAAAATCGCCCAAAAATCCCGTTTTTTCACCGAAAAACGCCGTTTTTTCGCCAACAACCAAACTTTAATGGATTAATTAGTATTAATTAGGCTAATTACCGGGGGCTTTGCGGATGCTGCGCTGCAGGAAGCGCAGGGGCAGCCCCTCGTGCACCACGGTGCAGACGTACGTCTCGCCCGCGTCCCACTCCTCCTTCGGCACCTCCAGCCGGCTGTAGAGGAAGAAGCGCCCGTCGGCGCCGCGCTCCCGCAGCGGGCCCAGGTTTTGGGGCGAATTCCGGGGGTTTTGGGAGTCCTGGGCGGCGCCGAGGTTCCGCTGCCACTGGACGTCGATGGAGTCGGGGAAGAAGCCGCGGACGAGGCAGGTGAGGGAGAGGGTGGGCAGGGAGGAGGCGATTTCTTCGGGGGGAGGGGGCAATACATAGACGGAGGGAGGCGTGCGTTTTCCTGCGAAAAAGAGAGAAAATGGGTAAATTAAAAAATTACGGAATTTTTGGGTGAAAATTTGGCGAAAATCGGACGAAAAACGGCGAAGAAACGGCGAAAATCGGATGGAAAATGGCGGAAAAAATTGAGATTATTGGAGTGGGGAAATGGGAGGAAATTTGGGGTAAAAAGAGGAAAATTTGGGGAAAAAATTGGAAAAAAATTGGGAAATTTTGGAGAAAAGTTGGGGAAATTTAGAAAAATATTTCAGGAAATTTTAGTGAAAATTGGGTGAAAATTGGCAAGAAAATGGGGAAATAATGAGGGAAAATGTGGAGGAAATGAGGGAAAAATTCGGCAAATTTTGGGTGAAAATTGGGGAAAAAATGGGAAAAAATTGGGGAAAAAATGAGAAAAAAATTGGGTAAAAATTGGGAAAATTTGGGTAAAAAATGGGAAAAAATTGGGAAAAAATGGGAAAATTGGGGTAAAAAATGAGAAAAAAGTTGGGTAAAAATTGGGAAAATTTGGGTAAAAAATGGGAAAAAATTGGGGAAAAAATGAGAAAAAATTGGGGAAAAAATGGAGAAAAACCTGGGGAAATTTGGGGGAAACTTTGAAGGAAATTTGACAAAAATCGGGTGAAAATTGGCGGGAAAATGGGAAAAATCGGACAAAAAATTGGGAAAAAATTGGGGAAAAAATTGGGAAAAATTGGGGAAAATTTGGGGAAAAATTCAGAAAAAATGGGGGAAATTTTGGGGAAATTTTGGGTGAAATTTGGGTGAAATGTGGGTGAAATTTGGGGCGAATTGGGGCGAATTTGGGAGCTGCCACTGGCCGTCGATGGAGTCGGGGAAGAAGCCGCGGACGAGGCAGGTGAGGGAGAGGGTGGGCAGGGAGGAGGAGATTTCTTCGGGGGGAGGGGGSAATACATAGACGGAGGGAGGCGTGCGTTTTCCTGCGAAAAAGAGAGAAAATGGGTAAGTTAAAAAATTACGAAATTTTGGGCGAAAATTTGGCGAAAATCGGACGAAAAACGGCGAAGAAACGGCGAAAATCGGATGGAAAATGGCGGAAAAAATGGAGATTAATTAGAGGGAAATGGGGAGGAAATTTGGGGTAAAAATGGGGGAAAAGAGGAAAATTTGAGGCAGAAATTGAGAAAAATTGGGAAATTTTGGGGGAAAGTGGAGGAAATTTTTGGCAAAAATTGGGTGAAAATTGGCAAGAAAATGGGGAAAAAATGGGGCAAAATTCAGCAAATTTTGGGTGAAAATTGGGGAAAAAATGGGAAAAAATTGGGTAAAAAATGGGTAAAAATTGGGTAAAAATTGGGAAAATTTGGGTAAAAAAAGGGAAAAAATTGGGAAAAAAATGGGAAAATTGGGGTAAAAAATGAGAAAAAAATTGGGTAAAAATTGGGAAAATTTGGGTAAAAAATGGGAAAAATTGGGGAAAAAATGGGAAAAAATGGAGAAAAACCTGGGGAAAATTTGGGGAAACTTTGAAGGAAATTTGACAAAAATCGGGTGAAAATTGGTGGAAAAACGGGGGAAATCGGACAAAAAATTGGGAAAAAATTG
>NDFG01000786.1:0-12434 GCA_002167245.1 Sporophila hypoxantha
TGGGGTAGACATCTTGTCCCCCCATAGCCGGGATAGACCTGTTGTTCCTCCTGATTTGCGGTAGACCTGTTGACCCCCCAGCTGGCAAGGCGAGAGGAGGGCCAGGACACTGCAAAACATCTCTGATAAGAGTTCAGCCTTTCATTACTCTCTTCCTAGACAAAAGCCATTCTTTGACAACTCTCCTCCTCAGAGAGGAAACACTCTTTCCTCTCTGCCAGGACACAGCTGGCATGGACAACATCATGGCAGCGGAAACAATGACCAGAACCAAAGAAATCGGAATCAAGTGTCTTTTCACCTAAAATTGCAAAAGTCAAGATGTGTTCAGCCTAAAGCTCTTGCTCTCTTGACACTTGTCCTGAGCTGATGGGAAGGACAGCAGGTGCTGGATTCAGCTGCTCACACAAAAATCTCTTCTGAGAGCAGAGCCAAGCTGGGATGTCCCTCCATGGAGACCCAGAAGGGCCCAGCTCTGGTGCACAGGAGAGCTGCCTCAGCCATGGGTTTGTACTGAGTGCAGTTGGAGATGTTTTTCAGGTTGATGAGGCAAGTGACTTCTCCTTTCAGGGACTTCAGTGTCCTGTAGGACCTGGCTTGGCCTAGCAGATTGTGCCAATGGGTGACTGAGCAAAACCTCAGCAATGGGAATGCAGGCAGGGCCCCAGGGCTRAGCTGGGTTGCTGGCTGTGTGAGGCAAAGCCCAGGGTGCAGGTGGGGATGGGATGGCCCAGGACATCTGGCACTCTGCAGGGGATGGTGAGGAGAGGGATCGGAGCCAGAAATAGACTGGAGATGTGGGTCTGGAGATGGGAAGGGAGAAGGTCTTTGTTCTCCATGGGTGAAGCCCTGGAAAGGAAATTCTTCCCCTTGCAGACATGAGGTCATTTCCCATTTCCCTGACAACACAAACGCTCCTCATGGTCATTCATGTGCCACTGCTCCAGTTGATCTCCAAACTCCTCTCCATGAATCCCATTGCTAAACAGGAGGGGCAACAGGTTTGGTTTGGGTGCTCAATTGTCCCCAMGTCTCCTGTCACCTGAATCATCTTCTGCAAGCATGGGGTACAGGTGCAGAGTCTGAAAGGCCAAGAGGGGCAGGAGAGCTACTTGATGGCCTTGAGCATGCTGAGGGGGAGCCCAGGGGCACTGCCATGTGGATCTCAGCATCAAAGCAAGAGTTACTGAGTGGGGAACTTTGGCCTCAGTGCTGCCCTGAATCCAAGTGTCCCAGGTGAGTTGTTGCACTGGGGCACCCCCAGGAAACACTGCCGGGCCCCCCAGAGCCCAAGTGAGGCAGGGGACCCTGCCCTGGCCCATGGCATGTCCCCGGGCAGTTGAGATGCTGGGGATCAAGGGTGCACTTGAGCACAGCCTTTAGCACCAGGGACACACCTGGCAGTGCCAGGAGAGCATGCTGCTCCTCTCCTGGCCCAGCGTGATGGAAAGGGGAGAGTGGTTCTGCCAGAGCTAATGCACAGCCCTAGCTAAGCAGGACAGGCATTAATTTCTTCATCTTGACAATGGAGAGAGCGTGGAGCAGGGGGTGCCCACAGTGGATGGGTCTGTGCAGGACCTGGGGCAGCTGCAGACTGTCTCCCTGTCATTTTCTCCTGCCAGGCAGTGCGTCCAGCTCCTAAGCAGGAGCATCCACTGATGGGGAGTGATTCCCTCCCTGCACAGCCAGTGCCCATCAGCTTTGGGCCAAGACTGCCCAGCTGCCAACACCATGACCCTGAGAGGTTCAACAGGCAGAATCTGGCTTGGCTCTAAGGGCCTATTCTACTCCAAACTTCCAATCTCCAGAATGTCTCTTTTGCCACAACAGCTTCTGTTTCTTCACTTACCAATCCTCCATGCTTCCACAAGTCTCACCAAGATATCATGACAGAGTCTCTTTCTTCCTCCTGGCTGCAAGGACCTCTGTTGCTGAGGGAAAGGTGAGTGATTTCTGGAGATTGAGTCTGAAGCTGCACTCTGATACAGGGCTGTTGCTGTCTGACTCCTGCTGCTTTAGGATGGCCAGGTGCTTAGCCCATTTCCCAGGAAGCTGAGTCTCTCGGGCTTTTCTTTTCTCACCTGAGGGATGCAAAGCTGAGAAGATGAGAAAGACTTTCTCAAAGGGGTGACTGCCCTTCAACAGGAAAGCGGGGAGGAAGGGATCAAGTGCATCCCTGTGCCAGGCACACATTGGCTTCCATCCTGTGGGCACAAGAAGTGARGCTCTGGGCTGGCTTGAATGCAGCCAGCACAGCTCCTGCACACTCTGGCTGCGCACAGCTGCTGACAGCTCCTGGCAGAGGGGATTTGCAGTTCTTGATGCTTGGCTTGAAGAATCCCTGTGCCAGTGAGGTGGGGAGGTTCAGCCCATCATCTTGACAGCAGAAGCCAGAGCAGAGAAAGGCAGAGCTGTGCAGGAACTCTGCCTCCCACCTCTGCCTTTCTTTTCTCTCCTGCCTTGGCTAGATGATGCTTGTATCCCTAATCATCTGTTCTGTTCATGCTGGATAATAAGTTTTGCACCTTCAGGACTTATTCTGAGAGCCAACGCAGGAGAGAAGAAGCACAGAGTTTGTTTTCAGGAACTGCACTTGCTTGCCTGCATCCTGTTCCTGGGCTGTGTTATCTGTGCACAGACAGCAGGACAGAGSTCCTCTTTGGTTTGAGTTACTTTTTAGCTAGCTGASGCAGAGAAGTTGCCTGCACTGTGGGTTTTCTTTTTTCTTTAGACCTGTTGAAACTTGCCCTTGAGCAAACAGCCAGAAGAGCACCAGCAGCTCCTACCTGTGACCCAGTGGGCCAGGCCTGTGCAGCGGAATTTCCAGCCTTGGAGGGACTGAGAAGAGACTGAGTGAGCCCAGCTCCAGTCCACAGAGGGCACGTTCTGAGTTTGTCATCTCTTTTGGAGCAGCAAGAAGTTTTACTCTTTAATAGTGTTCCAATTTTTTGTGCTGGTGAACACTTTGCCTGTGAAATGAACAGTTTTTTCCACTTTTCKCCAAGGAAGTATTTTTCATTAACCAGCTGGGGGAGTGGATGCTTGAATTTGCTTCTAAAGGAACCCCTTGGGATGTTCTCTCCCAAATTTGCCCTGAAGCAGGACAACACTGAAGAGCCCTGACTCTCCAAGCCTGTCTCAGAGGTGCTCCAGCCCTTGGAGTGTCTTGGCAGCCTGCTCTGGAACTGCTCCATCAGGTCCAAGATGTTGCTGTGCTGAAGAGCCTGTTGMAAAATTGGTTCTGCAAATGGAACAGTCAATAGGTGAGGGGAAACTCATCCTTCCTGAAATGCTGGCACAACTCTAGGGACAGTTTCCCTGGCCCACAACACGTCTCTGATGGATCCACAGGGTCCTTGTGGAAAGAGAGAAGCAGTAGCCTTCACTAATGCCYTGGAATGGCAAACAAGAATCACAGCCTTCGGCAGCTTTTGGGAACCACTTCTCAGTGGATTTTCCCTCCTGGAAGGCCAAGATGTCTGAGTATCATCCTGGTGCCTGGGGCCCTGGTTAAACAGAGCTTATCAGAGATGCTGGCAGGCGACCAACACCCCTCCTCCTGACCTGGCAGCTCTGTTTGCCCAATGRGCCCTCAGTGGCTGCCTGGGGACAAACACTTGCTGCCCCGTATCCTTCGGGATGGGCACATCCTGCTGAGGGCAGTGCTGGCCTTGGTTCAGGGCCAGGGAAGAGTTTCAAGGCGACCCCTAGGCAGGGGAATAACGTGCAATGACTCCAATGATTTCAGAAGGATGAACAGTTGCTTGATTGAGCTCTACCATATCACATTACACACTATACTATACTAATACTAAACTATACTACTAAAGAAAAACCCGTGACCCTTTCCAACAGTCAGGACACAGCTTTGGCCTAATTGGTGAATCAATCCAAACAACCATCAGCAGAGTCCAATTAACAAATCCCTTTGGGGAAACAAGGTCCATAACACATTCCACATGGGCCAAAAAACAGGAGCAGCAAACAGAGAGAAGAATTGTTTTCTCTTCTCCCTCTGAGTTTTCTGACTGCCTTCCCCAGGAAAAATCCTGRCAGAGASAATTCTGYCTCTCTCTGTTCAAAGASGATGTGAATCCCACAGCAGGGCATTGCAGAGGTGCTGTGTGGGCACAAGGGCCTTGGGGAGCTGCAGCCTATTGCAGCCAGGGCCAGGGCTGGAGTTGGAGCCTTGCTGGGGATGGGGTTCCTGGCACCCTGCATGTGTGGCAGCTGTGCAGAGCAGGACACGGGTGCTCTGCGTGGGCACGGTGGCTCTGGATGGCACAGGGAGAGCTTCAGGCCAGCTGACATTCCCATCTGGAATCTGCTCTGGGGCTGGAGATGCTTTGGGGCCTGCAGGGAAGGGGAAATGGAGTGGTCTGGCTGTGGGAACAAGCACACCTGAGGCATTGCCCAAGCCTCAGCCCTGTCTGCAGGTGATCCACATTGCCCAATGCTCCCCAGTGACCCCAGTGACAGCAGATCCCAATCCCCTGCCTGCCCTTGACTCCAAGTCCTGCCACATTCCTGGTTTCCCTGAGTCTGGGCTCCTGCTGCCCCAGGAAGAGGGGTCAGTGCCCACTGCTGTTTCCTCAAAGTGCCAGAGCGGGAATAGGGGCAGCTCTGCTCCCATCAGATGGGTTTGGGATGGGATCAGCTCTGAGCTGTCCCACAGGGAAAGCTCTGGGAGGGAACGGGCAGCAGGAGATGGGGGGATCTGTCTCTGGGGGCTGTTSGAGGATGGATTGTGTTGGAGTGGGGCTTGTCCCCATCAGGGATCCATCTGCTTCCAGCTCTCCCATGTACACAGCAGCCTCCATCRGGCAATGCCAGAAAGCCCAAGATGTCTGAATGTCCTCCTGGTGCCTCAGGCCCTGGGTGAACAGGACTTTGCAGAGATGCTGGAAGGGGACCAAGATCCCTCCTCCTCACAGGGCATCTCTGCAACCCCAATTAGCTCCCAGTGGCTGCATGGGGACAGGTGCCAGCTTCCCCATGTCCCTTGGGATGGGCACATCCTGCTCAGGGCCTGTGCCTGCCTGGGCCCAGAGACAGGGAATTGACTCAAATGCTCTGGGAGCACACAGTGGCTACAGGTGTCACAGGATGAGGGCCAGGGCATGGCATATTCCCCTTTGGACTCACCTCTGGGGCTGGAGCTTGGATGAGTTTGGGATCTGCAGGGAAAGGGATATGTGGTTGCCTGGATGTGGGAATTGTCATGCCTGAGCAATTCCCTAGCCCTCAGCCTTGTCTGCAGGTGATCAACATTGCCCATTGCTCCCCAGCGTCTCCAGTGACTGGAGATGCCAATTACTCACCTGGTCACATGTGCCTTGTTCCCCATGTTCTCCCACATGTTGGGGCYGGGCTCAGCTCTGGGGTTTCCCAGAGGGAAAGCTCTGGGAGAGGAGGGGCATCAGGACATGGGGGATCTGGCTGTGGGGGCTGTTGGAGGGTGGATTGTCTTGGAGTGGTGGGTTGTCTCCACTGSGGATCCAGCTGCCTTCAGCTCCYTGCCYGCCCCCCTTGGCCYCCCAGRTKCCTGGGCCCTTGCAGGGGCAGCTGCCCCGTGCAGGGAGCTGGAGGGATGCYGGGCAAGGGGGCTGGATGTGTGCCACAGGTGRGGTGGGCTCTGTGCCAGGGCTGGGGRCTGTGCCAAGCCAGGCTTTGGCCTGGGGGCTGYCAGGGAGGGGACAGGGARGAGTTTGGGAAGGGATGAAGCTGCTCCTGCCCTGCTKCAGCCTCAGGCAGCGCTGCCCAGAGCCAGAGGAAGATGAAGGTGGCTGTGCTCAGCGTGGCCCTGCTCTTCTCCATCCTGCTGTGCCCCCAGSACAGGCCAAGGTGAGGCACCAGCAAAACGCTGTCCCCACATGCTGCCCTTTGCAGCCTCCCATCGCACCCTTTGGGTCTCTTCAGAAACTTTCTCCCTGCTCTCTCCTCTGTGTCCTATCCAGGCTCCCCAAATGCCCTCCCACTGAGTGTTCCCAAGGCCTTTCCTTCSATGTCCCCCCTCAATCCTTTGCCTTTCTTCCTGGCCACTGCAGCAGGATCCTCCTGTACAACTCCCTGACTCACACCCCCCAAACCCTCTCTCAGTCCTGTCACTTTTGTCCTCWCCTGTCCTCATTCTTCTGTCCCCACCAAGCCCCTGCCTTGCACTCCCATCTCCCTGCACTGCAATTCCTTTCTCCTGCCCTGTACCTTACACCGTGCTCCTTCCACAACCCCAGCCCGGCCCATTGGGCTCCCAGTTTAGCCCAGTTTGGTGTCTTTGGGTCTCCCCTCACCTCAAACAGATGTCCCAGGAGGCCCTGAATTCTCATCCCTTTGCCTCTGCCCTGCTCCCTGCAGCCCTGTCCCCCCACAAGGTCCAATCCAGACCAAACTTTTGTTCTCCTTCCCCAGGCACTCCTGGAAGGAACCCAAGATGATCTCTGGGAGGTGAGTGGGCTGCTGGCATTGGAGRGCATCCCCTCTGGGAATTGGGGGGCAGTTTGGTTCCCCCATCCCTTGCTGGCACYGGGCACATCCCAGTGACCAGTGAGGTCTCCTGGTCTCTCTGCACTTGGATTTAGACAATGTTGAGATCCTGAACATGCCTCTGGTGGGTACCACGAGTTCTGCTGGTGTCAGACCCTCCCCTTGCATGGCCACCACACCCAGGCCATCCCAGTCTGTGCCAGCACAGCCCAGTGCACCCCTACTGATGCCCTAGACACCAGCCCTGCCCTGCAGATCCTCCCCAGGATCCCCCTCTCCCAGGGCCCCCATTGCATTCCCATCCCTGTCAGCCCAGGACCCCCTGGATGAGCCAGGACTCAGCCCCTGCCCCAGCTGTGCCTCTTGGCCAGGAGCCCAGTGCTTCTGGGCAGGAGCACAGCAGCTGCTGCACCCCATTGCTCCCACAGGCCCTTCCCTATGGATCCCCTTGCTTCACCCTTCCCTCCACCCTTCCCTCCCAGCCCAGTGCCCCCAGTGTGTCTCTGCTGCTGCCTTTGTCCCCAGCCCCCTGGGGCTGAAATGCTGGTGGCTGTTCTGGGGCAGAAGCCCCTGGCTGCCTCTCTGGATGCCTGGGTGAGCAGTGCCTGCAGGGACAGGGGTGGGGACAAGGCCCTTCCCATGGCCCAGTGGGCACCAGAGGGCACCTTCTGGGGTTTGTCTTTTAGGGTTGGGAGTTGTGGGAACACTGGTGTCCTGATCCTGGCAGGATGAGGAGATGATCATCTCTGGAGGATCACCCTGACCCCTTTGAGCCCTGGGCCATTTCCCCTGAATTATCAATACAGCCTTGCAGCATTCTGTGTCTGTGTGTCTGTGTCCGTGTGTATTTTACACTCCAAGTCCTCCAAATTTCCAAGAGGTTTTCCCAGAGGTGTTGTCTTGTCCCTGYGTCCATCTGCACCTCCCGTCACTGTGTCACTGTCACCTCTGAGCCCACTGGCACCTCCCAGGTTTGCACTGAATCCCTCCCTGCTGCCCTCCAGCACCAGCAATGCCCATGGCAGGGAGCTCAGAGCACGAGCAGCCAGGCCAGGGCTAATGCCAGCATCATGAGCACCTGGCAGAGGCAGGAGGGATCCCCCATTCCAGGGGCTGCAAGGGGGCACCCGTGTCCCCTGCCAGCCCCAGGGCTACAGACCAGGGAGGAGATGCCTCACCTGCCTCAGCTGAATTGCTTCCCTCAGCCCTTGGCCCGGGAAGTCTCTGGCTGCAGCACAACCTCTAGAGGAGAGTTCCCACAAGGAAGAGAAAAGAAAGGAATTGTTTCTTCCCTTTCCCTCATCCCTGACCCTTGTGCTGATTTTCTTGTCATCTCTTAGCAAAACCAACACAAAAGCATCTGCGATGAGGTGTTTCCCAGGGTCAGTTCCTAACTAGGGCCAAAGGAAGGTTTTCTGCCAGGGAAARCGTGACAAATGTGGGATTTCTTYAGACAGTTTAAAACATGACAATTTCTAAGCACTGGAAATCCAGAGGCCATAAAAACAGAGTTTGCAGTTGTWATGGTCCATTGTCCTCCCTCTTCCCACTGCTSATTTGTCCCATCCCAACTCCAGAGGAGCAGATTATGGAAAGAAGACCTGCAGGGAGTGTTGGAGGCCTAATCCCAGAGACAGGAACAAAGAGTGGAATTGGGAAAAGATTTCCAGTTGTTTTCTTATCATCATGACCACAAATAGCTCTGTAGTCCATGTGCAATATCCAGATAAAGAGGCACGTTCCTGGTATATAATGCCAAATTGCAGCATTTTGGAAATTCTTTCTGGATGAGAACAAACCACAGGCCAATAACTGACCCACTTTGKTTCCCAAATCAGAAATCATTCAACTTCTACCAAGATGTCTTTCTCTGCAGGTGTCCCAGATTGCAAGGCAAGATGGATTCTATTTGTCATCTGTATGGCAGTTTTCCTTATCTCTTCCACAGCCACTCCTCCCTCCGGGGGGGGACATCTGCTGATAACAGGCTATTGATGCCACTGTATGACTGATAAGAACTACAGCATCCCATTGGGTAATGCTCCACCCAGAGGGAAGAGCCAAGCATTCTAGCCAGATAGAATCTGGAGATTCTGGAATAGCAGCACAGCTTCTACACTGGATTGCCCAGAGGAACAGCAGCTGCCTCTTCTTCCACTGGATCTTCAGAGAAAGACTACACCCTTTTCTACAGGAGCCCTGCTCCAACAGAACCACACCTGACACTCCAGGAGGTCTGCAGTCACATTTCCAATTGGATTGCTACCAACACCCTGACCAACAGGGTGTCAGGTTGTGTTCTGACTCTGTCAGTGTTGTTTTAGTTTACTGCATTGTTGATTTTATCCTTTTATTTTTTTCTTCCCTAATAAAGAACTGTTATTTCCTGCTCCCCTATTTTTTGTCTGAGAGCCCTTAATTTAAAATTTATAGCAATTTGGAGGTGGGGAGGGTTTACATTCTCCATTTCAATGGGAGCGTTCTGCCTTCCTTAGCAGGCAACCTGTCTTTCCAAACCAAGCAAGCAGGACAGAAGGCACTTTGATTCCTTTTGTCCCAAGTTTCTCCTGAGTTCATGACTTCAGATGAACTGGAATGGCTGGCAGCACAAAAGCAGCCACAATGAGCAGGATCAAACCCCCAGGTCACCATTAAATGTCACTCGACCAGCCTTCCACAGCCAGCAGCAATTCCTGCCTCTGCCCCCGCTCTGGCTCAGCCTGAGGGCATCGCTCTGGTGTGTGCAGGGCCGCTCCTGCAGGACAACAGCGCTGGGAGCACTCTGTGTCCCGCAGCTTCGGCATCTCAGGCGCCGCTCCACAGCTGCGGGGCTTGTGCCACCACTGTTCATGGCTGTAGCTCCTGTGCCACCACTGTTCCATGGCTGTAGTTCCTGTGCCACCAACTGTTCCATGGCTGTAGTTCCTGTGGCACATCACTGTTCCATAGGCTGTAGTTCCCTGTGCCACCAACTGTTCCATGGCTTGTATGCTCCTGTGCCATCAACTTCCATGGCTGTAGCTCCTGGTGCCACCACTATTCCATGGCTGTATGTCACCATTCTGTGGCATCCAATTCCCACCACTATTCCATGGTTGTTAAATGCTCCTGTGCCACCACTGTTCCCATGACTGTAGTTCCTGTGCCACCACTGATTTCCATGGGCTGTAGCTCCTGTGCCACCACTGCTCCATCTTTTCCATGCTCACTCCCCTGCTGCTCAAAGGCTGTGCTGTGCTGTTTCAGCAAGGTTCCTCTGCTCCTCCACCGCTGCTCCACTGCTGCTCCAACACTGCTCATCTCCCACTGTTCCACTGCTCCTTCTCTGCTCCTCCCCTGCTCCCCTGTTGTTCCATGGCTGCTGATTCTGTTCTAGTGCTGCTGCCACAGCTGCAGTGTCACAGAGAGGGGAACGTTTGGGCAGCATCCACTGTGGTGTCACAGAGAGTGGGACAACAGGACTGCCACAGCTCTGGAGTCACAGCGAGGGAAATGTTGGAGTGGCTGATGCTGTAGTGTCATAGAAGGGTCAACTGGGGCTGCCACCACTGAGGTGTCACAGAGAGGGGAACATTGTGGCTGCCACCACAGTGGTATCATACACATGGGAACGCTGGGGCTGCCAGTGCTGTGTTGTCATAGAGAGGAGAACATTGGGGGTGCCAATGCTGTGATGTCATAGAGAGGAGAAAGTTGGGGCTGCCTCTACCATGGAGTCATAGAGAGGAGAATGTTGGGGCTGCCAAAGCTGCAATGTCACAGGCAGGGGATGCTGRGTCTTCYRCTGCTGTGGTGTCACAGAGAGGGGGACATGGGGCTGCCACATATATCGTGTCACACAGAGGGAAAAGTTGGGGCTGACAATGCTCTGGTTCCGCAGACAGGGGAATGCTGGGGCTCCCACCGCTCTGGTGTCACTGAGAGGGGAATGTTGGGGCTGCCATTCCTGTGGGCTCAAAGACAGGGGAACCTTGGGGCTGCTACCCCTGTTTTGTCACAGAGAGGGTAATCTTGGGGCTGCCACCGCTGTGGTGTCATACAGAAGTCAATGTTGGGACTGCCAATGCAGTGGTATCACAGAGAGGGGAACACTGGGGATGGAATTGCTTTGAGGTCATAGACAGGGGGACATTGGTATTGCCACTGCTGTCATATCACAAACAGGGGAACACTGAGGCTGCCACCACTGGGGTGTCACAGACAGGGAAACACTGGGGCTACAAATGTTGAGGTGTCACAGAGAGAGAATGTCGGATCTACCACTGTGGTGCTGCCATAGAGAGTAGAACTTTGGATGGCAACCCATGCAGTGTTATGTAGAGSGGGACTTTGGGGCTTCAACAGCTGCAGTGCCACAGAGAAGGGGACATTGGTATTGCCACAGCAGAGGTGTAACTGGGAGAACTTTGTGGCTTCCACCACTGTGGTGTCACAGACAGAGGAATGTTTGGGCTGCCAGTGCTGTGGTGTCAGAGAGAGGGATGTGGCGTTTCCACAGCTGCAGTAGTGTGTGTCTGGGGGCCTCTGGCCAGCTGGCTCCTGAAAATCCGCAAAAGGCAGGATGCCTCCCAGACCCAAGCTGGCACCAGTACCAAATTGGGCTGGTTTCACACTGCCAACAGAGTCCAATAATATGCCATCAGGAATTGTGGCTGGTGAGTGCTGTTTCAGAAGGAAAGGGCCAGTGTTTATGTTTGGGGCCTGCGGCCCAGAGTGGCTGGCTGGTTCCTGAAAATCCHCAATAGGCAGGATGCCTCCCAGAGCCAAGCTGGCACCAGTGCCAACCCGCGCTGGTTTGATAGTGCCAACRGARTCCTACAATCTGCCATCAGGAACCAGGGCTGGTAAGTTTTAGTTCAGAGGAAAAGAGCTGGTTTAACGTTTGGGGGCCTGTGGCCCAGAGTGGCCGGCTGGCTCCTGAAATTCCGCAATAGGCGGGATGCCTCCCAGACCCAAGCTGGCACCAGTGCCAACTCAGGCTGGTTTCATAGTGCCAACGGAGTGGTACAATCTGCCATCAGGAACCAGGGCTGGTGAGTTTTGTTTCCCAGGAAAAGGGCCGGAGCTTGTGTTTGTGGGCCTCTTGCCGGCTGTCTCCTGAAAATCTGCAGTAGGCAGGATGCCTCCCAGACCCAAGCTGGCACCAGTGCCAACTCGGGCTGATTTATTATGCCAACAGAGTACTACAATCTGCCATCAGGAACCAGGGTTGATGAGTTTTGTTTCAGAGGGAAAGGGCTGGTGTTACGTTTGGGGGCCTCTGGCCGGCTGGCTCTAGAAAATCCGCAAGGGGCATGATGCCTCCCAGACCCAGGAGGGCGGCAGTGCCAACGCGGGCTGGTTTGATAGTGCCAACAGAGTCCTGTAATCTGACATCAGGAATTGGGGCTGGTAAGTTTTGTTTCAGAGGGAAAAGGTCAGTGTTCATGTTTGGGGGCCTGTGGCCCAGAGTGGCCGGCTGGCTCCTAAAATTCCACCTTAGGCACAATGCTTCCCAGACCCAAGCTGGCACCAGTGCCAACTCGGGCTGGTTTGATAGTGCCAATGGAGTCCTGCAATCTGCCATCCAGAATTTGGGCTCGTGAATTTTGTTACATAGGGAAAGATCTGGTTTTACGTTTGGGGGCCTCTGGGCCAGAGTGGCTGGCTAGCTCCTGAAATTCCCCAATAGGCAGGATGCCTCCCAGACCCAAGCTGGCACCAGTGCCAACTCGGGCTGGTTTGATAGTGCCAATGGAGTCCTACAATCTGCCATCAGGAATTGGAGCTCGTGAGTTTTGTTTCAGAGGGAAAGGGCCGGTGTTTTATTTTGGGGAGCTGTGCCCCAGAGTCTGGCTGGCTCCTGAAATTCCGCAATAGGCAGGATGCTTCCCAGACGCAAGGTGGCACCAGGGCAAACTTGGGCTGGTTTGATATTGCAAACGGAGTCGTACATTCTGCCATCAGGAACC
>NDFG01000786.1:51924-82178 GCA_002167245.1 Sporophila hypoxantha
CCATCAGGACCACTTGGGTTCGTCTGAGTTCTTGTACAGAGGGAAATGGGCCCTGGTTTATGTTTGGGAATTGTGCCCCAGAAGAGGTCTGGCCCTGGCTCCTGAAATCTTGCAAGAGGCAGGGATGCTATCCCTAGACCAAGCTGGACAGCCATGCCAGTACTCAGGCGCGGTTTTGATATTGCCAACGCAGTCCTAACATCCTGGCGCAGGAACCAGGGCTGGTGAGTTTTGTTTTTGCACCTGGAAAAAGGGCCGGAAGTTTGTGTTTTGGATCCTCTTGCCGCATCATGTCTTCGAAAATCCCACAATAGGCAGGATGCCTCCCCAGCAGCCAAGCTGGCAGCAGTGCAAAGCCTCATGGGCTGGTTTATTATTTGCACAAATCAGAAGTACTCACAATCTAGCCATTCGAGGAACAGGGCGCAGGGTATAAAAGATTTTGTTTCAGTTTCACGGAGCTGGTGTAACGTTTGCGGGGCCGTCTTGCGGCTGGCTCTAGAAAAATCTGCAGAGAGGCAATGATGCCTTGCCTAGACCCAGAGGGCGGGCAGTGCCAACACGGGCTGGTTTGATATGTGCCAATGGATTTCCTGGCAATCTTGCCCATCGGAAATTGGGGCTCTGGTGAAGTTTTATTTTATCAGAAGGTTATAAGGGCCGGGTTTATTTGGGGACGCTGTGCGCTGGCCTGGCCGGCTTGATTCACGGCAGAAGCAGTCTGCGCAGTACGCTAAGGATGGCCTCAACCAGAGCTAGCCCATGACCACTCGGACGCTGGTTTGATAGTCCAAGCGAAGTCCTACAATTCTGCCATCAGGGAACCAGGCCTGGTGAGTGTTTTTTTCCTGGGAAATGCCTGTGTTTTTTGGGGGCCTCTGGCCGCTGTCTCCTGAAAATCCCAATAGGCGAGGATGCCTCCCAGACCCAAGCGGGAAACCAACAGTGCCACTGTCGGACTCGTTTGATTAGTTGGCCCAACGCAGTCCTACATCTACCTGGCTCAGGAACATGGAGCTCGGGTGAGTTTTGTTTTGCCTGGAGAAGGCCGGAGTTGTGTTCTTGGATCCTCTTGACGTCTGTCTCTGAAAATCCGCAATTAGGCAGGATGCTTCCCAGACCCAAGCTGGCACCAGTGCCAACTCGGGCTGTTTTATTATGCCAAACAGAGTACTACAATCTGCAATCAGGAATCAGGGTTGATGAGTTTTGTTTCAAGTGGAAAAGGGCTGGTTTACGTTTGGGGCTCTCTGGCCGGCTGGCTCTAGAAAATCCGCAATAGGCATGATGCCTGCCAGACCAGGAGGGCAGGCCAGTGCCAACACGGGCTGGTTTTGTAATGCCAATGGAGTCCTGACAATCTGCCCATCAGGAATTGGGGGCTACGTGAGTTTTTTTTCAGAGGTAAAGGGCCGGGTTTATTGTTTGGGACTGTGGCCCAGAGTGTCCGGCTGTCACCTGAAAATCCAACAATAGAGCAGGATGCCTCCAGACCGAAGCTGGCACTCAGTGCAACTCGGGCTGGTTTGATGGTTTCCAAACAGAATCCTAACAATCTGCCATTTAGGAAAACCACGGTCCATGCTGAGTTTTCCTTTTTCCTGCAAAAATGCCGGTGTTTTTTGTTTTTGGCGTCCTCTGGCTGGCTGTCTCTGAAATCCGCAATAGCAGGATGCCTGCCCAGAACCCAACATGGCACCAAGTGGCCTTCAGCGGGCCTGGTTTGATAGTGCCAATGGCAGTCCTACAATCTGCCATCAGGAATGTGGCTGGTGAGTTTTGTTTTCAGTGGGAAAGGGCGGTGTTGTATTTTGGGGAGCTGTGCCCCAGAGAGGTCTGGCTGGCTCACTGAAAATTCCGCAGTAGGCAGGATGCTTCCCAGACCCCAGCTGGCACCAAGTGCCAACTCCGGGCTGGTTTGATAGTGCCAATGGAGTCCGTACATTCTGCCATCAGGAACCAGTGCCTTGTGAGTTTTGTTTCAAGTGGGAAAGGTGGCTGTGTATCTTTTTGGGGGCTCTGGCCCCTGGCTCCTTAAAATCCTCAATAGGGCGCGATGCCTCCCAGACCCAAGCTGGCACCAGTCGCAGCTTACGGGCTGGTTTGAATAGTGCCAAGTGCGTCCTACAATCTTGCCATCAGGAATTGGAGCTAGTGAGTTTTTGTTCAGAGGGAAAAGGCCAGTGTTTTATTTTGGGGAGCCTTTGGCCCAGAGAGTCTGGCTGGCCTCCTGAAATTCGCAAGAGGCAGGATGCTTCCAGACGCAAGGTGGCCACCAGTGCCAACCCGGGCTGGTTTTACGTGCCAACGGAGTCCCATGAATCTGCCATCCAGTATTAAGGGGTCTCACGAATTATTTTGTTTCAGAGGGAAAGGTCTGGTTTTACGTTTGAGAGCCTCTGGGCCCAGAGTGGCTGGCTGGCTCCTGAAATTCCTCAATAGGCCGGATGCCTCCCAGACCCAAGCTGGCACCACTGCCAACTCGGGCTGGTTTGATAATGCCAACGGAGTCCTGCAATCTGCCATCCAAAATTGGGTCTGCGTGGTTTTGTTTCAGAGGTAAAGGGCCGGTGTTTATGTTTGGTGGGCATGTGGCCCAGAGTGTCCGTCTGTCGACCTCAAATCCATAATAGGCAGGATGCCATGCCAGACCAAGCTGGCACAGTCGCCAACTCGGGCGTGGTTTGATGGTTCCAACAGAGTCCTACAATCTGCCATCAGGAACCAGGATCGTTGAGTTTTTGTTTCCCTGGAAAAGGGCCGAGGTTTTGTTTGGGGTCCTCTGGCCGGCGGTCTCCTGAAAATCCGCAAAAGGCAGGATGCCTGCAGAGCCAAGCTGGCACGATGGCAACCTCTGGCCTGGTTTGATAGTGCCAATGCAGTCCTACAATCTGCCATCAGGAATTGGAGCTGGTGAGTTTTGTTTCAGAGGGAAAGCGGCTCGTTTTATTTTTGGGGAGCTTGTGCCCCAGAGTTAGTCTGGCTGGCTCCTGAATTCTGCAGAAGGCAAGATGCTTCCAGACCCAAGCTGCACAAGCGGCAATTCGGGCTGGTTTGATAGTTCCAACGGAGTCGTAACATCTCTGCCATCAGGAACCAGGCTTTGTAGTTTTGTTTCAGTGGGAAATGGCTGTTTATCTATTTGTGTTGGCCTCTGGCCCTGGCTCCTTAATATCCGCAATGAGGCAGAGATGCCTCCCAGACCCAAGCTGGCAGCAGTTCCTCCAACTCGGGCTGGTTTTGAATATTGGCAACGCAGCACTACTATCTGCGACAGGAAACCAGGGCTTCTGAGTTTGTTTGCCTGGAAAAGGGCCGGAGTTTGGTGTTTGGATCCTCTTGCCGTCTGTCTTCTGAAAAATCCACAATAGGCAGGATGCCTCCCAGAGCCAAGCTGGCACCAGTGCCAACTTGGGCTGGTTATTTATGGCCCAACAGTGTACTACAATCTGCCATCATGGAACCAGGGATGATGAGTTGTCTGTTTCAGAGGGAAAGTGGCTGGTTTTATGTTTGGGGGCCTCTCTGGCCGCTGCTCTAGAAGAAAATCCGCAAGGGGCATTGATGCCTTGCCAAGACCCAGTGAGTGGCGGCAGTGCCAACACGGGCGGTTTGATTAGTGCCAGCAGAGTCCTAGATCTGCATCAGGATTTGGGGCTCGTGAGTTTTGTTTCAAAGGTAAATTGGCCCGGATTATGTTTGGGGACCTGGTGGCCCAGAGTGTCTGCTACTGTCATCTGAAAATCCACAATAGGGCAGGATGCCTCTCCCAGACCGAAAGCTGGCCCGCAGTGCCAACTTGGGCTGGTTTGATGGTCCAACAGAAATCCTACAATCTTGCATTAGGAAGCAGGTCCTGTGAGTTTCTTTTCCCTGGGAAAAATGCGGTGTTATGTTTGGGCGTTCCTCTGTCCGGCTCTGTCTCCTGAAAATCCAAATAGGGCAGGATGCCTGCCATATCCCAAGCGACACCTAGGGGCTATCGCCTGGTTTGATAGTCGCCATACAGATCCTACAATTTGGCCATCAGGAATTTGGGGCTAGTGAGTTTTGTTTCATGATGGAAGAGGGCCGGGTATTTATAGTTCAGGGCCTGTGGCACCGAGTTTCGCCAGTCTTGTCTTCCGGAAATTCCAGTTAGTGGCAGAATGCAGTCCCAGACCAACTGCACAAGGGCCCATTAGGGGCTGTTGCTAGTGCCTAACAGAGTACTGCAATCTGCCATTCAGGAAATCCGGGCGGGTGAGTTTTGTTAGTTTCCTAGGAGAAAGTGGCCCGGATTTTTGGTTTGGGGTTCTCTGGCATGGTGTCTCCGGAAACCGAAATAGGGCACAATTCTTCCCGACGCAAGCTTGGCACCAGTGCAACTCGGGCTGGTTTTGATAGGCCAACTGGAGTCTCTGCATACTCTTGCCATCAAGGAATTGGGAGCTCGTGAGTTTGTTTTCAGAGGTAAAGGCCGCGGCGTTTATCTTAGGGCATGTGGGCCCAGAGTGTCCGGCTAGTCACCTGAAAATTCCAATCAATTATGGCCAGGAATGCCTTCCCAGAGCCAAGCTGTGCACCAGTGCCAGCCTGGTTTTCGGGCTGGTTTTCGATGGTTTCCAACAAGAGTTCCCTACAAATCTGCCATCAGGAACCGGGATGTGAGTTTTTGTTTTCCTGGAAAAGGGCCGGTGTTTTGTTTGTTGGGTCCTCGGCCGGCTGTCTCCTGAAAATCCGCAATAGGTCAGGATGCCTCCGACCCATAGCTGGAGCCATGCCTAATCTTCAGGACCTGGTTTTATATTGCCAACTGCATGTCTCTACTATGTTTGGCGTCAGGAAACCAGGCCTTGTGAGTTTTGTTTTGCGCTGGAAAAAGGGATGGAAGTTTTGTGGTTTGGATCCTCTTTGCATCTTCTTTCTGATAATCCCAATAGGCAAGGATGCACTCTCTCATGACCCAATGCTGGCACCAGTGCCTAACTCCTGCTGGTTTTGATATAATGTCCTACTTTGGATTAGTCCTTGCAATCTGTCATCAGGTAATTGGGGTCCTTGTGATAGTTCTTGGTTTCTAGAGTAAAGGTCCCGGGTTTATGTTTGGTGTGGCAAATGTGGCCCAAGAGTGCTGTGCTGTCAACCTGAAAATCCACAGTAGGCAGGATCCCTTTCCCAGACCCAAGCTGGCAGACCAGTGGCACATCGGCCTGGTTTGATAGTGCCAAATGCAAGTCCTATCAATCTTGCCAATCAGGAATTGGAGCTCCGTGAGTTTGGTTTCAGAGGGAAAGGGCCGGTGTTATATTTTGGGAGCTGTGCCCCAGAGAGTCTGGGCTGGGCTCCCGAAATTCCGCAGTATGGCAGGATGCTTCCCAGATACCCGCGCAAAGGTGGACCAGGGGCAAACTTGGCTGGTTTGATATTGCAAACGGAGTCGTACATTCCTGCCACTCAGGAACGCAGGCCTGGTGATTTTTGTTTCAAGTGGCGAAATGGCGTGTTGTAGTCTCTGTTGTATCTTTTGGGGGCCTCTGGCCCCTGGCTCCTTAAAATCCTCAATAGGCAGGATGCCTCCCAGACCCAAGCTGGCACCAGTGCCAACTCCTGCTGGTTTGATAATGCCAACAGAGTACTACAATCTGCCATCAGGAACCAGGGTTGATGAGTTTTGTTTCAGAGGGAAAGGGCTGGTGTTACATTTGGGGGCCTCTGGCCGGCTGGCTCTAGAAAATCCTCAAGAGGCATGATTCCTCCCAGACCCAGGAGGGCGGCAGTGCCAACACGGGCTGGTTTGATAGTGCCAACGGAGTCCTAGAATCTGAAATCCGGAATTGGGGCTGGTAAGTTTTCTTTCAGAGGTAAAGGGCCCGGGTTTATGTTCGGGGACCTGTGGCCCAGAGTGTCCAGCTGTCACCTGAAAATCCACAATAGGCAGGATGCCTCCCAGACCGAAGCTGGCCCCAGTGCCAACTCGGGCTGGTTTGATGGTTGCAACAGAATCCTACAATCTGTCATTAGGAACCAGGCCTGGTGAGTTTCTTTTCCCTGGAAAAATGCTGGTGTTTTTGTTTTTGGGTCCTCTGGCTGGCTGTCTCCTGGAAATCCGCAATAGGCAGGATGCCTGCCAGACCCAAGCTGGCACCAGTGGCACCTCGGCCTGGTTTGATATTGCCAATGGAATCCTACAATCTGCCATCAGGATTTGGGGCTGGTGAATTTTGTTTCAGAGGGAAAGGGCCTGTGTTTTATTTTGGGGAGCTGTGCCCCAGAGACTCTGGCTGGCTCCTGAAATTCCGCAGTAGGCAGGATGCCTCCCAGACCCAAGCTGGCACAAGGGCCCGCTCGGGCTGGTTTGATAGTGCCAACGGAGTCGTACATTCTGCCATCAGGAACCAGGCCTGGTAAGTTTTGTTTCAGTGGGAAATGGCTGTTGTATCTTTTGGGGGCCTCTGGCCCCTGGCTCCTTAAAATCCTCAATAGGCAGGATGCCTCCCAGACCTAAGCTGGAGCCAGTGCCAACTCGGGCTTGTTTGATATTGCCAACGCAGTCCTACTATCTGGCGTCAGGAACCAGGGCTGGTGAGTTTTGTTTGCCTGGAAAAGGGCCGGAGTTTGGTGAGTTTTGGAATCCCTCTTGCCATCTGTCTCTGAAAATCCGCAATAGGCCCAGGAATGCCTCCCAACCCTAAGACTGGCACCAGTGGCACCTCGCCTGGTTTTGATAGTGCCAATGACCGTTCCTACAATCTGCCATCAGGAACCAGGGTTGATGAGTTTTGTTTCAAGAGGGAAAGGGCTGGTGTTACGTTTGGGGGCCTCTGGCTGGCTGGCTCTAGAAAATCCGCAAAGGGGCATGATGCCTGCCCAGACCCAGGAGGGCGGCAGTGGCCAACACGGGGCTTGGTTTGATAGTGCCAACAGAGTCCTAGAATCTGACATCAGGAATTGGGGCTGGTAAGTTTTGTTTCAGGGAAAGGGCGGTGTTGAGTTTGGGGGCCTGTGGCCCAGATTGGCCGGCTGGGCTCTAGAAAATCCGCATTAGCAGGATGCCCACTCCCAGACCCCGCTGGCACCAGTGCCAAGTCGGGCTGTTTTGATAGTGCCAACTGAGTCTAAACAATCTTCCCTCAGGAACAGGAGCTCGTGAGTTTTTGTTTCAGAGGCAAAGAGCCGGTTTTTTAATTTGCGGGCCGGTGCCCCGGGCCGA
Source organism: Sporophila hypoxantha (assembly GCA_002167245.1). Classification (NCBI taxonomy): domain Eukaryota; kingdom Metazoa; phylum Chordata; class Aves; order Passeriformes; family Thraupidae; genus Sporophila; species Sporophila hypoxantha. Next base: position 59,117 of record NDFG01000786.1, read on the forward strand.
GGGCTGGCTAGCTCCTGAAATTTCCCCATTAGGCAGGATGCCTCCCAGACCAACTGGCACGAAGGCGCATTGCCAGTGGCTGGGTTGATAGTGCCAACTGAGTCCTACAATCTGCATCAGGAAGAGGAGCTGTGAGTTTGTTTCAGAGGAAAGGGCCGGTGTTTTTTTGGGGAGCTGTGGCCCAGAGTGCTGGCTGGCTCCTGAAATTTCCGAGAATAGGCAGGATGCTCCCAGAGCAAACCTGGCACCAGTGGCCAACACAGGCTGGTATTGATAGTGCCAACGGAGTCGCACAATCTGCGTGTCAGGACCAGGGCTGGTGATTTTTTTTTCCTGGAAAAGGGCCAGAGATATTTTGTCTTGGCACCTTCTGCCATCTGTCACCTGAAGTCCATAGTAGCAGGATGTCTTCCAGACCCAAGCTGGACCAGTGCCAACTCGGGTGGTTTTGAATAGTGCCAACGGGATCCTGCAACTCTGCATCAGGAATTGGGGGCTGGTGAGTTTTTGTTTCAGAGGGAAGGTCCGCTGTTTATGTTTTATGGCCTGTGGCCCAGAGTGACCGTCTTGCTCCTGAAAATTCCGCATTAGGCAGGAATGCATGCCAGACCCAAGCTGCTGAAGCGCCCACTCGGGCTCTTTTGATCATGCCCAATGGAGTTCACAATCTGCATCAGGACGCGGAGGGGTGGTGAGTTTTTGTTTCAGGGGGAATGGGCTGGTGTTGCTTTGGGGCCTCTGCCGCTGGCCATAGATTATCGCAATAGGCCATGAACCTCCCAGACCCAGAAATGCGCAGTGCAAACACGGCTGGTGTTGATAGCGCCAACAGAGTCCTACAATCTGACATTAGGAATTGGGGCTGGTAATTTTTTTTTTCAGAGGGATAAGGGCCGGTGTTTATGTTAGGGGCCTGTGGCCCAGAGTGGCCAGGTATGCTCCTAGATTCCGCAATAGGCAGGATGCCTCCCAGACCAAGCTGGCACAAGGCCCATTGGGGCTGGTTTGATAGTGCCAACGGAGTCCTACAATCTGCCATCGGTACCCGGGGGCTGGTGATTTTGTTATTCCTGGGAAAAAGGGCGGAGGTTTCTGTTTGGGGTCCTCGGCCGGCATGTCTCGGTGAAAATCCGCAAATGGGCACGATGCTTCCCCAGACACAAGCTGGCCCCAGTGCTAACTCAGGCTGGTTTTGAATAGTGCACAACAGAGTCCTACAATCTGCCTTCAGGAACTTAGGGCTGGTGAGTTTTCTTTCAGAGCGTAAGGGCCGGTGTTTTCTTTTTGGGGCCTGTGGCCCAAAGAGGYCGTCTCTCTCCTGAAATTCCGCAACAGGCAGGATGCCTCCCAGACCCAAGCTGGCACCATTGCCAGATACGGGGTGGTTTGATAGTGCCAATGGAGCCGTCCAATATGCCATCAGTAAATAGGGCTGGTGAGTTTTGTTTTTTATGCAAGTGTCCAGAGTTTGTATTTTGGGGCCTCTGGACAGCTGCCTCTTGAAATTCCGCAATAGGCAGGATGCCTCCCAGACGCAAGCTGGCAACAGTGCCAACTCCGGCTGGTTTGATAATACCAACGGAATCCTACAATCGGCCATCAGGAACTAGCCTGGTGAGTTTTGTTTCGCTGGAAAAGGGCTGGAGTTTTTTTTTGCCGGCCTCAGGCTGGCTGGCTCTTGGAATTCTGCAATCGGCAGGATCCCTCCAAGACTCAAGCTGGCAGCAGTGCCAACTCGGACTGGTGTGATAGTGCCAATAGAGTCCTGCAATCTGCCAGTAGGAAGTGGGTCTGGTGAGTTTCGTTTCAGAGGGAAACGGCCGGTGTTTATGTTTGGGGCCTGTGGCCCAGAGTGTCCGGCTGGCTCCTGTAAATCTGCAATAGGCAGGATGCCTCCCAGACCCAAGCTGGCACCAGTGCCAACTCAGCCTGGTTTCATAGTGCCAACAGAGTCCTGCAATCTGCCATCAGGATTTGGGGCTGGTGAGTTTTGCTTCAGAGGGGAAAGTCCGGTGTTTTTTTTGGGGGGCTGGTGCCCCCGAGTGGTCAGGTGAAATTCACATGAAGGCAAAACTTGATTTGCAGAAATATCTAATGGCTTTAGGTTCCACTTTGCAGGAGCTCCAGWATTACATCKTGCTRTCCAGACCCATGGGACTGGACTCACCTGCACGTCCCTTCCAACCTGGGKACTGGGTCTATGTTAAGTGGTGGAACAGTGATCCTCTACAAGCCAAGTGGAGAGGACCATTCCAAGGTCTGCTGACYACCCTCAYCGCAGTCAAAGTCTCTGACAAAGGACTCTGGATTCACTACTCCAGAGTTAAGAAAKCTTTTGCTCCTGAAACATCTGTAAAAACAGAGACTAATGCAGATGAAAACCTGGTTTAAATTATTCCTCTACTGTGCCCAAAGGACTGTTCACAATAATCATTATTCTTCTTTGCAGGATAACTGACTGTGGAAGACATTACYGTTGTTAGACATTTACTGTTAGATATTTATCTGTTTATTATTAGATGTTTGTGTTGATAGTTGTTCATCATTGTTAGATACTCATCTGTTATTAAATACCTATAATTAGTAAATATTTAGAGTAGAGACTCAACAATGTAAAGGCTTTGTTGAACCTCTAAAGGAGGGAAATGATGCCTCWGGTTTTAGCTTTTATATTTTTCAGATTCTGTTCTGCTTTACTGTGTAAGTCTAGGCTTCATATTAGGGGATAGTAAGCTCTCTTCACAGAGTAGGGAGACAAAACAATTCCTTCTCTAGTTGGGGACCAAGGACAAATGATCCAGATCTCAGGCCCAAGAGCATAAACAACGGTGGACCGAAGAGAGAAAACAAGAAGGATGGGACTTCATGGTCAAAAGTTGTAATTGGACAATTAGCTCCAATATGCTAATGGACAACACTTATAAAAGTGTGAGACCCTGTGACCAGTAGTCCGTTTTTATGGCCATTTTGGATTGTGGTGCCCAAGGTGGATCCATTGAGGCCTCTTAATAAATACCTACTTTATTCTTTGGCTCCGTCCAGTCTCTGTTCTAGGTCAGCCTTCACATGGCATCAGAGCAGCTCCTAACCCTATGGATGGACCTGGAGCAGTTCCTGGCCCCATGGAAGCTCATGGAGCAGTTCCTGACCCCATGAATGGACCTGGAGTCCCGTTCCCACACACAGACACCAAGCTCTGCTGAGAGTTTATTGATCATGCCAGGGGAGTTYCCAGGGGTTCAGGGTGGGGTCCTCCAGGGACGGTGATCTCCTTCTGCCACTGGAGAGGTTGGCACACGGGTGTCACCAGCAGGCCYGATCCTACAGCAGAGCCCAAACCGTGACCTGGAGAGGTTCTTGACCCCATGGATGGTCCTTGAGCAGTTCCTGCCCCCATGGAAGGACGTGGAGCAGTTTCTGACCCCCTGGATGGACCAGCTCCAGGACTTAGAGCAGTTCCTGGCCCCATGGAGCCTCTCAAGAGCAGCCAGCTGATGCTGGCCCAAGAGGTGGGGTCAGGGTGGTACTGGGAGAGACTGGGAGACACTGGGGTGTACTGGGGCACTCTGGGGTGACCCCAAGGATGGTGGCCATGCCAGGGGAGGGTCCAGGCCCCGCAGAACTCAGGGTGCTCACCTCAGATCTCCTCGCTGGAGAGGCTCTCACTGTCCCCTGTGGAGAGACCCCGAGATGTCACCAGGGTGTCCCCAGTCCCAATAAGGTGTCCCCAGTCCCAGTAAGGTGCCCTCAGTCACTCCCAGTAAGGTGTCCCCMSTCCCAGTAAGGTGTCCCCACTCCAGTAAGGTGTCCCCAGTCCCAGTAACGGATGGGACAGTTGGGGTGAAGGGAGGCCCTCAGAGATGGGAAAATGGGGAACTGGGGACCCCAAGGGAGTGGGATGGGGGTGATGAAGGCCTGGCGCTGTGGGGGAGGAGGAGAAGGAGGAGGAGGAGGAGAAGGAGGAGGATGAGGAGGAGGATGAAGGAATTTCAAGGGGGGGGGGACATGGGACTGAAACTTGGGGTGGATGGAGACAGGAGAAAATGGGATAGGGGACAAAATCCCAAAATCTGAGGGCTGTGGGAGGGGCTTTGGGAGTGGGGGGACAAGGAAGGGGATTTGGGTTGGGTTTGGGATTCAGGTTTTGATTTGGGATTTGGGATTTAGGTTTGGGATTGGGATTTGGGAAGGGGATTCAGGTTGGGGTTTGGGTTTGGGATTTGGGTTGGGTTTGGGATTTGGTATTTGGGAAGGGGATTTGGGTTTGTGTTTGGGATTTGGGATTTGGATTTGGGAAAGGGTTTGGGTTTGGCATTTGGGTTTTGGTTTTGGATTTTGCTTTGGGATTTGGGTTTGGGATTTGGGTTTGGATTTTGCTTTGGGATTTGGGTATGGGATTTGGGTTTGGGATTTGGGTTTGGGTTTGGGGTTTGGATTTGGGTTTGGGATTTGGGGACGTCCCACAGATGGGCAATAGGAACGGGCAAGGCGGGAAAGAGGGCAGGGAATGGATGGGGAACAATGCACTGTGGGGGTTACTGGGATAACTTGGAAAACAATAGGGCCCTCTGGAAACAACTGGGGGGCACTGGGATAACCGGGAATACAGTGGAGGCCCTCTGGGAAGCACTGGGATTTACTGGGGTGTACTGTGATTTACTGGGATGGGTGGGAATACAATGAGGGGGAATCCCTGGGAAGCACTAGGATTTACTGGGGTATACTGGGGTGTACTGGGATTTACTGGGCTGTACTGGGATTTATGGGATGGGTGGTCGCCCTTAGAGGGGAAGTCTGGCCCCACAATTCCCAATTCTCACCTCGCTCTTCCTGACTGTGGCTTCCCCCTGCAGAGAGATGGTGRCACATCACTGGTGTGTCCCTGTCCCCAGTGGGATGGGGATGGGCTGTACAACTGATTCCCAGTTCCCACAGTTCCCCCAAAAACTGGTTCCCAGTTCCCCCAAAATTCCAGAACTTACCACGAGGATGGAACAACCCGCCACGTCCATGGTGCCCTGGGGAAGGAGAGCAGAGGGACCTCAGGGTTGGACCTTATGGGGCAGAAAGGGTCCCCAAGCCCSCCATCCCATGGCTGCAAAATCCCAGGAAGGAAAATCCCAGAGATTGCGACCCAAAGGAAAATCACAAAAAGAAAAATCCCCAGAGATGCTGACCCAAGGGAAAATCCCAGAGATCCCAACCCAAAGGAAAATCCCAGAAATTAAAATCCCAGAAAGAAAAATCCCAGAGATTCCAACCCAAAGGAAAATCCCAGAAGGGAAAATCCCAAAGATTCTGACCCAAAGGAAAATCCTAGAGATCCCAACCCAAAGGATCTCCCACTCACCGTGGTGGTGGAACCATCCACCGGAGCCGAAGTCATGGTGGCAAAGCCCACGCCATCTCATGTCCGGGGAACATTGTCTCCCAGGCCAAGCATCTGCCAGGGGGCACAGCAGGATGGAGAAGAGCAGGACCACGCTGAGCACAGCCACCTTCATCTTCCTCTGGCTCTGGGCAGCGCTGCCTGAGGCTGCAGCAGGGCAGGAGCACCTTTATCCCTGCTGGGACTCCTCCCTGCACCCTCCCTGCCAGCCCCCAGGCCAAAGCCTGGCTTGGCACAGCCCCCAGCCCTGGCCACAAGCCCAGCCCTGGCACAGAGTCCATCCCAGCCCACCTGTGGCACGGATCCAGCCCCCTTGCCCGGCATCCCTCCAGCTTCCTGCACGGGGCAGCTGCCCCTGCAAGGGCCCAGGCACCTGGGGGGCCAAGGGGGGCAGGCAGGGAGCCAAAGGCACCTGGGCACCCTGTGGGGACAATGCCCAGTCCAACACAATCCATCCTCCAACAGCCCCCAGTGCCAGATCCCCCATCTCCTGCTGCCCCTCCCCTCCCAGAGCTTTCCCTGGGGGACACCCCAGAGCTGAGCCCAGCCCCAAACCCTGCGGGGCTGAGCAGAATTGTCCCTGTTCCCATTCCAGTCTCACGGGGAAACTGGGGCTGGACTACCCCATTTCTTGGGACACCAGCACCCTGGGATCAGGAGAATGGGGAGGGGGGAGGTCAATGTGTGACTGTCCCATGGGGACACCTGGGTGACTGGGATCTCCAGGCTCTGGAGGCACTGGGGAGCACTGGGCAATGGTGGCCCTGGGACACCAGGGCTGGGCTTGGGACAGCACTGGAGTGGTCACGGTGCACAGCTCCAGCCCATTCTCAGCACTGCTGCCCCAAACTGCTCCAGACCCCTGGGGGAAGATCCCCTGCCCAGCCCCAGTGTCCCACCCAGGACCACTGTGTCCTGCTGGATCACCCCAATCCTGCTGGATCTCCCAATACTGCTGGATCCCCCCAGTCCTGCTGGATCCCCCCAGTCCTGCTGGGTCACCCCAGCCCTGCTTTGCTGAGCTGTCCCACACATCGGGTCCCAGCAGGCTGTGGCTCCAGACTGGGCTGGCCTTGGGACACAGCTCCCACAGAGCCCCTGGCCCCAGGGATGGCCCTGCCCTGCCCTCGGCCCAGCGCTGGCCCTGAGCAGGGGTCACCTTCCTGCCCGAGGCTCCCGCGCTCCTGTCCCAGCTCAGAGCCCCTGTCAGGATGACCCCCGAGGGCACAGAGCAGGGACAGTCCCTGGCAGGGCCTCTGTGAGCTGCCAGTGCCTCCATTCTCCACTGACATTCTGTGACATTTCCAGGAGATGTTCCCTCCTCACGGACCACTGACCACACAGAAGGGACCTGTTGTAGCCACCTGGAAGAACCTGTTGGGCACCTGCCCTGACTGGGCACGCTGTGTTTGCTTCCAGAGCTGCCGCTGACCTGGAGGATTTTCCTGCCGCCCCTTTGTGCTTTGGGCCTCCTCTGCTGGGGAACTGGGGGGCCTAGACCCAGGAGGGTCCAGGGGAGGTGGCCCACTCCAATGGGGTCCGGTCCCTGGACATCCAAGTGGCCATTGGGGATCATCCTGGCTGTGGGTCCACAGGCTGGGCATGGCCAGGTTCCTGTTTGCGGATCAGCAGCTCCTGGGAATGGGGAAATGTCCCCGCTTTGATATTGGACAGAGAGAGGCATCAGAGACGTCACTGGGGCTGTGGGGACAAGGCTGAGGTGCCACCTGGGTGTCCCCCTTTCCCTACACGAGCGGGGCTGGCAGCATCTGGGGGAATCCCTCTTGTTCCCGCAGCCCCTTCCAGGGGATTTTTCCCCCTCTCGGGTTCCAAATCCATTTGGGGCCTGGCCCTTCTCAGGGAGGTGTCCTGGGGTGATTGATAGCACTTGAGATGGTATTTTGTGTTTAGACTTAGATGTTTATTTTTTAAATCTATATTATAGTCTTACAAACTGAGTTGTATAACATCTTACCAATGAGCTACAAAATGGCCTCGTATCTATTTTTACAAGGTCTTTTAAGGAAAAACTGTCCAATTAAGAAATGATACTTAAATTATTTCTACCTTTAACTTAATAACTAATTATTTGTGTCTTGTAATGTGGCCTTTTTAGTTTAATTTCAAAATACTATCTAAACTCATGAAGAAGAAGGACTAGCTTCCGTCTTAAAACATATTTTGCTGTATATATATTTTATATTCTAAAACTTTAAACTATTTTCCTACTACATGATATTACACGCTTTTAATCAAACTACACACCTATAATCTTTGTTCTGTAATTAAATTTTGGAAGCTTTCTCCAYGGCCTCAGGTCAAATGCAGTCCTCTTTTGGGGGGTCAGAGTCTGTAAGCACAGAAAGTCTAAAATTCTCAGCATCCAGAACTCCAACACCTGGGGAAATCCTTCTTGTTCCCGCAGCCTCTTCCAGGGGATTTCTCCCACTCTGGGGYTCCAAATCCATTTGGGGCCTGGTCCTTCTCAGGGAGGTGTCCGGGGGATCACAGAGGGAAAGGGGAGGAGGAAGGGGGGCCCTGCTCTTCCTGCTTTTAGGTCTCATGGACATCAGAGCCCCCTAATTCCCAGGAGCTGCAGGCTGGGGGAGAGGGGACGCAGAAAGGGACTCCCTGTGTTGGACTGGTTTGGACAGGGAGAACCAGCTGGGGAACAGTTCCTGGCCTGGCCTGCTCTCAGCACAGAATCCGGGAATGCTGGAATAGTGTTGTTATGCTTGCCCAATTATCCCATCATTAAAAAACAAAAAAATATTTGAGGTAGCAGCAATTTTAATTGAATCGTTTAGAAAATATATATTGACAATATAATTTGATTAAAAATAAGGGATAATTTGTTCAGATAATAGCGCATAAGCAAAAGATAACCGCGGGGTACGGAGTGCAGGGCTCTTGGACCCCGGCCACCTCACGTACVAGCTTGCCAAGGGAAGATTCACCCCTTATAAACCAGATCTCCTCCCATTTTCGATTCATCACACTCTATCTCCGCCCTCATCAGCCACCTTTACGGCACATGCTCCATCACTCCTTTTGGTGGATCGAACCAGTCTTTTGGGCGTTGTCACTGATGAAGGCTTCTCCTCTTCCTCTTTGGGTCTTTGGGTTAACACTCCGACATCAAGACAGTACAATGTAGCCAAACATATTACTACATTTAAGCATCAAAGCAATAAATCTCTTATAGCTGGCATTTTCCTGAGACCCAACCAGATTTTCCCTTCTTTCTGTTAATTTTTAGTAACTGTTATCTCTTGTTATTTTCTCCTGTCCTTGAACATCTGCAGGAAKGGGGGGTGGAAGCCCTCCTCTCCCTTTCTTTCTTGGCATTACAACTTTTTAACTGTTTTATTATTTCCAAATATTAATTACTGTATCAATATTGATTTCAATTTTGTCAGCACRARTCATACCTATTTACCACACTGGGAAMATTTCCATGTTCCCRATGATCCAAAACCAGGAGCAGRTGAGTGCAGAGCCCATGAACCCAAGGCTGGGATCATCTGGAATGGCCCCTTGGGTGTCCAGGGCTGGAAATGTCCCTGAGTCAACAACATTCCAGAATTCTGCAGCCAAGGGGGCACAAAGAACCCACAGATAACAGGAAAACCTTCCAGAACCTTCCAGGTCACTGCTGGCTGCTCAATTCTGCACAAAGGAGGAACAAAGCAGCCACAGATAAAATTAAACCCTTCCAGGTCACTGCTGGCGCTCCCAAATCCAAGGCAAACAGTCAAGGCAGGCCCTGCAGGGTTTCCCCCCTGTCCCTCCCCAGGTCCCTGCAGTGTGGGCAGTGTCCCCTGAGCAGGGAACATCTCCTGGAAATGTCCCTGGGTGTCCGTGGGCAATGGAGGCTCTGGCAGCTCTGGGAGCCCTGCCAGAGGGGGGGGATACAATAAACTACATTTTGGGTACAATAAACTGCATTTTGTGTACCATAAACTGCATTTTGGATGCAATAAACTGCATTTTGCCAAGGACTGTCCCCACTGCTCTGTGGTGCTGCTGCCTTGGGTTTCTGCTGCTCAGGGTGACCCCAGATGTGGCACAGTTTCTTTTTCCCAGCCCAGCAGTTGAAGAAGGAGTCAGAGCTCTTCATTTCTTGTTCCCAAGGTTGTTTATTGTCCCTTATTTATAAAATTCTTTCTCCTGTCCTGCTGAGGTCTGTTCAGCAGGACAGTCCAGGCACTCTGCCTCCTTTGGGCGATGTTATATTTTTATATTTTTATTTCATATTTATATTTTATATTTATATTTATATATTTAGATACTTTATATTTTATACATATTTATATAAATTTATACATGTTTATATTTACATATATTTATATTAATATATTTATTTACATTTATATAATATTTCTATTTTTATTTTTTATTTTTTATTTTCGATTTCTATTTTTTTTTTTAAACTACGTGTACAATATTTACAATTACTTCCCAACACTTATCGCCCATGTTAGACGGTGAGGTTCTACCCTAAACCAACACAAAAGTGCCACCATCACCCAGAGGATGGAGGCCAAGAAAAAGAAAGAGTGAGGCTGGACATGCCCAGATTCCTCCATCTTGCCCCCTGAACCTCCACTCTAGAAACCCCAAAATTCTTCATTTTCACTCCGTGATAAATTCACTGTTATTCTACTTAGCTGCTCTCGTKGGGATTCCTGCCCTTGGCAAGCAGGGTGTGAAAAAACCTGCCAATCACCTGTTTTTAAAATTTTAAAAATTTAATAGYAATAAAATGGTTATAAAAATAATAATATMATTAAAGYAAKAATAATTTGGGCAATTTGGATTAGGACAATATGAGACAATAAAAACAAAGAGTTATGGACAATCCAGGTGCCTTTTTCTGGTCAAAATAAGCCCAAAAAAGGACCCACATAAACAGAGGATTAACCCTTATAAACAACAGCCTGTTGTATATTTATATATCTCATACATGATGCATAAATTCCATTCAAACACAGGATTCTGTCTGGTCAGTGTCAACTTCTTCCTCTGAATCCTGACAGTGCCTTCAAGGTGGGAAGANAATAATTTGGGCAATTTGGATTAGGACAATATGAGACAATAAAAACAAAGAGTTATGGACAATCCAGGTGCCTTTTTCTGGTCAAAATAAGCCCAAAAAAGGACCCACATAAACAGAGGATTAACCCTTATAAACAACAGCCTGTTGTATATTTATATATCTCATACATGATGCATAAATTCCATTCAAACACAGGATTCTGTCTGGTCAGTGTCAACTTCTTCCTCTGAATCCTGACAGTGCCTTCAAGGTGGGAAGAWGTTTGTTTCTTCTGATAATGAGGCAATAAATTCTCTTTCTCTGAAAGATTTAGGTGTCCCAAGGCCACCCTGGTGTCCCACCATCCCAGACACTGTGAGCACCCCAGCAGTGCCCAGCCCTGGTGTCCCGGCGCTCCCAGGGCTCCCAGTGCCCCCAGCTCTGCAGGTCCCAGTGTCCCCCTGGTGTCCCCATGGCACAGTCACACCCTGAGCTCACCCTCCCCACTCTCCTGACCCCAGGGTGCTGCTGCCTCAGGGTTTCTGCTGTTCAGGGTGGCCCCAGATGTGGCACAAAGTCTCTGCCCAGCCCCGCAGTTGAAGAAGGAGTCAGAGCTCTTCAGTTCTCGTCCCCAAGGTTGTTTATTGTTCCATATCTATAAAATTATTTCTCTGACTTGACAAGGTGCGTTCAGCAGGACAGTCCAGGCATTCTGCCTCCTCTGGGGTGATGTTATATTTTCATTGTTTCATTTATAATTTATATTTATTTATATTTATGTATATTTTATATGTTATATATTTATACATATTTAATATATTTTATATTTTATTTATTATATTTATATTTATTATTTAATAATAAATATAAATTTATTATTTATTATTAATATAAATTTATTATTTATTATTATTTTATATTTATTATTTAATAATATATTTATTATTAAATATTTTAAATATTTATATTATATATTTTTGCATATTTTATATTTATATTTTATCTATATTTGTATATTTATTTACATTTATATAATATTTGTATATTTGGTTTTTATTTATTTATTTTAGATTTATATATTTTTTAAAAACTATGTCTACAATGTTTACAATTCCTTTCCAATACCTATCATCTATGTTAGACAGTGAGCTTCTACCCTAAACCAACCCAAAAGTGCCAACATCACACAGAAGATGGAGGCCAAGAAGAAGCAGGAGAAAGGCTGGACATGCCCAGATCCCTCCATCTTGCCTCCTGAAGCCCCCCTTGGCCTCCGGATCACCCGATACTCTTGCCAACTACTTGGCTTTGGCATCAAATATTAACACTGGATTCTTATTATGGGTCTGGTGTTAAAAACTAACTTTGTCTATCAAACGATTAGTTTTCTATTCTCCTGTTGTTGAATCGAAGCTCTGACGCCAGTACGTCGAAATAGCTGTTATCACCCAGTACTGCTTGTGTTACAGCGTGCCTGCTGGATGGGATTAAATGCAATGCAATCATGGGATGTAGGACACCTGGTAACGCATGTGGCCCAGCCATTCAGCATCACCCATCGTGAGAGGCAGTGTGGGCCAGCGGAAGCAAAACACTGACGCATTGATCGATAAAAAGGACCACAACCACAACATATGGCATGCACACTGCTCTAAAAAGCTGACAAACTGCAGGAGGAGCCATGCTAAACATGTTTCCTTGAATATGGAAAACTAGTTGTGGGGAAATAAAGTTTACTATGCGTAAGTGTCACAGACATCTTTTATGAAAATCCTTTCTTTTTGGAATTTTTTCCTCTGAGAAGCTGCGAGGCCTCAGGAACAAATGTAAAAATGATTTAATTGCTGTCTGTGGGAATGCAACAGGTGGATTCCTGTGATTGGTTTTCATGGTGGTTATTTCTAATTAATGGCCAATCACAGTCTAGCTGGCTCAGACTCTGTCTGAGCAAAGCCTTTTGTTATTATTCTTGCTTTCTATGGGGCTTAGCTAGCCTCTGATGAAATCTTTCGTTCTATTCCCTTTAGTAAAATGTTTTAATATATTATATTGTCCTAAAGTAATAAATCAAGCTACCTGAAATATCGCGTTCGGATACCTCATCTCTTCCTCATCCTTTGTGATATCGCCGAAGATAGATACATAGCTCCCCTCTCAAATCCATCACATGCAATTTCACAAACTGGGTTCATCATATCCATTCTAGGGTCTGATTTCGCTGTTCATTTCCTGTGAATTCTTTATCAGTAGAAGATTTCTCTGGGTCATTTTGGCCCTTGCTTTTCCACAGCAAGCCTCTTCTCTCTGTGTTCAGAGTTTTAAGGGAGGCCCACTTTATCTCGTCCTGGCTGCAGCAGTTTCTTATAGATGCACAGGCTTTTGCGGAGAACAGGCAGTAAGATTGTCAACACCTGACGATCATTTATGAAATTGGTTTGTTAGGATTTTTTCCTCTGAGAAGCGAGAGGCATCAGGAACAATAATGTAAGGCATTGATTATCTTGCTGTCTGTGGAAATGCATAACAGGTGGATTCTGTGATTGGGTTTTCAATCGTGGTTGTTTCTAATGAATGGCCAATCAAGTCAGCGTGGCCGAGACTCTGTCGTGAGCTACAAACCTTTGATCATTCCCTGTCTTTTACTATTCTTAGCTAGCCTTACTGATGTAAATCCTTTCTTCCGATCTTTTAGTACAGTGATTATAATACGCCCTTCTACTAACGTGGAGTGCCAGATCCTTGTCTCTTTCCCTCATCCTTGACCCTGTATACATCAGTCACAGTCAGACTAAACAGCAAGTGCAGACTGAACTCAAGATGCACATTTCACTCAACAAATGGTTTCTCCGCCTGGAAAATTTTCCCCTCGCTCAGAGCCTCTCCCCACACGCTGGGTCCCAGGCAGGCCTGGCCTGAGGACTTGAATGCTAGCAGTGGAAAAGCTGCACTGCCAGAGGCAGTCCCCAGGCTCAGATTGTAATTCTAGAGCTAAAGCGGCTCGAGCAGAACCTCAGCTTCGCTCACGATAATACATGCAGCGCTCATCCCGGGCTGGACACTCGGCCTCCTCCTCTCCCTCCTCTCTGTCGGGGCACCAGGGTCGGCGCCTTCCGCCCCAGCCCGCACAGTGACAGCAGCCCGCGCTGCCCGGTGTGTCATGCCCTAAGGGCTCTGGGAGACTGCTGCAACTTTTCATCTTTTCTCGTCACCATGCAGCTCTCCCAGGCCCGCTGTCTTTCAGAATCCCTCCTGGGCACCAAAGCGCTTTTCACGGCGTCTCCTTCATTTGGGCTGCTCCTCTTGCTTTCCTCACACAGCTGTGACTCCAAACCATCGGGGAACAAACTTCTGTGCCAAAATCCGCGCCTAATTTTAGAATTGGTTCTTGCAAATAATTCAACATGAATATCTATGATGCTGTTGTGTTCAGCAACGTTACTGCTGCACTCAACTTTCCTTAAATACGTGTTAACAACTACAGTTTCTAGGTTGCTAACAAACGTGGTAAAATAGAACACTATCGCTACTGCTGGATACTTTTTTTTAAAGGAAAAGGAGCTTGCACTGCAGCATAGCACAGCATAACCAGGAATTCCTAAATCCTCTTCCACAGCAAGAGAGATTTTTTGCCCCTTTCAGAAGAAATGAACTTCTTCCCTGCCTCATTCACCAATGAACCGTACCTTCACATCCGAGCATTCAAGGAAGAAGTTGACAGCGCCAGTCAGACCTACAACAGCAAGCTACAGACCTTGAACTCCACAGAACTCGCACATTCTCACCTCAACCAAATGCGATCCTTCTCCCCCTGGACAAACCTCTCCCCCTCTGCCTCAGAGCCCTCTCGCCACAGCCTGGTCCAGCCTCGCGCCCTGCCGGCACTCGCTGCAGCCATGCGGAAAAAGCTGCACTGCCAGCACAGGCAGTCCCAGCGCCTCCAGCAGTAATTCTAGAGCTACAAGCCGTCCGCAGAGGACATCCAGCTCCGCTCCAGCATACACTACATGCCAGCCGCTCATCGGGCCTGGCACTGCCTCCTCCCTCCTCCCCTCCTCCTGTGGGAACCCAGGGTCGCGCTGCCCTTCCCGGCCCCGCCCGTCGGTGCAGCAGCCTCGCTGCCCGGTCGTGTCCATCGCCAACCGGGCTCTGCGCGCCAGACTGCTCCGAATCCTTCATCTCTTCCCTCTCACCGCCTGCCAGCTCTCTCCAGCGCCGCTGTTCCAGGCACTCCTCGGTGGGCACACACGGCTTCTTCCCACGCATCTCCCTCATTTGCGCGCGTGGCTCTCTCCTGTTCTCAGCCACTGGCTGTGAGCCAACCAACATCCGGGGAAAAACTTTTGTGAAAAAAAATGCCACATTCTTAGCGCCATTGTCTTTTTGGCAACATCTCAAATCCGTACTACTTCATACCTGTGCTCTGTGGGTCTAGACAAGTTACTGCCTGCCAGTTCACTTTCTCTTAATGGTCGTGTTAAACACTACTAGGGTTTCTTAGTTACCACGGCGCCAGAACAATGTGACTCACAAAACTACTGCTATGTCACGAATACTTTTTTTTAAACGAAACGGACTTGCAGCTGACATAACGGCAGGCCACACGACACCTAAATCTTTCAGAGAGAAAGACGAACTTTCTCAGGACTGTGCCCTATTACCAGAGAAATGAACCTTCTTCCTGCTTCACTCAGCCGCATTAGCATTCCGCAGGAAGCAACGCTGAGACACCAACCAGAAACCAGAATCCCTGTGCGCCTTAAACAGCCAAATTTACTTCGCAATATGTCAGGCCAGGTGTATACAACTATCCAACAGCGCCTCGCTTGTTTTTTTACAGCGCTTATCCTCGTCTAACCCTGTCGGTCCCTTCTTCGGCCGCTTATTTCTGACCGCTCTTCACGCAGCCTCTCTCTCTCTTTCAGAGCTCAAGGGCCACGCTTAATCTCAGTCTTGGCTGAAGCAGTTTCTTAGCCAGCACCAGGCCTTTCTGTGAGAACAGGCCCATTCCAGACTCAAACAGCAAGCCTACAGCACCTCGTATCCAAAGATGCACCACTCTTCACCTCAATCCAAATGGATTTCTCCTCTGGAAAATTCCCCTCTGCTGCAGCAGCTCTTTCCTCAACGCTCGGACTTCACGCCTGGCTGAGACATCGATGCCAAGCCAGCTGGGAAACAGGGGCTGAACAGCCCGCTGCCCCGTGTGTCCATCGCCAAGCGGCTCTGGGAAGCATGTCTGAATTTCATCTTTCTTTCACCTGCAGCTCTCCAGGCCCGCTGTTCACCGATCCCTCTGCGCACCCAAGCGCTTTTCTACGCAAAAAAAAAACAAACAACAAAACCAACAACAAAAAAAAAAAAACAAAACAACCCCATCCTCCCTCATTTGCTGTTCCTGTTCTCCGCACCAGCCTGTGATTCCAAACCATCGCGGCGACAAACCTTCTGTAAAAATGCGTATTTTTAGACTCTGGCTTTTTGCAAATATTCAACATGAACTACTTAATCAACCTGTGTTCGCGCGTTACGAAAGTTCATCGCTGCACCCTCAATCTTTCTTATACATTAGTGATGTTAACTACAGTCGTTTTCAAATAGTAGTATCTCACACAGGTGCGGACAAATAAGGAGACATAATGACTAACTGTCAGCGAAATACACTCCTAGTTTCTTAAAGTAAAGAGACATTACAACTCAGAATAAGCAGTAAAACACAAACCATTCTAGAAGACGCGAGGGAACAAAACAAAAAAAATCCAAACTCTATATCCTTTCACGAGAGAGAAGAATTTTTGTGGCTCTAAACTCCAGAAGAAATGTTATATCTACCTCTCTGCAATACATGTCAAGCTTTGTAAGTATTTCAGTAGGAAGAAGTTGAAGATGAAGGCAGTCAGACTAAACAGCAAGCTATCGCAGCACTCAAATACAACACAGATGCAACCATTTCACGACATCATCCACACATGGAGTTTCCTGTGGAAACGATCTCACGCTCCTCTGCACTCAAGCTCTCCCACAAGCACTGGGTCCAAGCACTGGCCTGAGGACTCGGATGACCCAGCATAGAAGCGCACACAAAGACTGCCATGCAGAAAGCGCTAGTCCCCCAGAGATCAGAAAGTAACTCTAAGCAGCTAAAGCGTTGCTACAGCACGAAATTAGAGACATCAGCTACTGAGCTTCAGAATTAATAGCCACACATCTGCCGCTGCCAGCGCCATAACCAGAAGACACACGGGCGGCACTCAGCTTCTCTACCTCACTTCCCTACCTCACTGACATACTTTATATGTGCGAGAATAGCTAGGGTCGTGCCTTACCCGCCCGTCGTATGAGCAAGCCGATCGGACTGGTGTGTCACTAGAATCAAGACGCTGCTCTGGGAGATGTTGACTATTCATAACTATTTCTCCTCGAACAGCTGCAGCTATACCTTCATAGGCCCGATACGTATAGCCAACCGTAATCTCCTCTGCGCATCCCAAGCCGCTTTTCCAAACGCATTATCCCTCATTTCTCGGGCAGTAGGTCTACCCCTGCTCTCACTCTTAAAGAGACATGAGCTTGTGATACACACAACATGCGAGAAAACACACTTCTGCGTGCATACTGCCGCATAAACATTATATAGAATTCGGCTATTGAACATATACAAATGAATAGTATATTGTGTTGTGTTAGAAGTTATAGATAGATATATATATAAACTCAGCTCGGCTGTTAAAATATAGTTATTTAGGATTCCTAACAAAGAAAATGGTAGAAAGATAATAAAAACCTTCCTGCCTTATTGTACAGAAATCTACTCTTTTTTTAAAGAAAGGACTTGGCATAAACTGAGTATAGGAGAACAAGAGAACACTAATAAATCTTAGGAGAGATAAAAGAGAGAATCAATTATTGCACACCACTTGATTTATCAGGAGAAATGGCACTTTTCTGCTTCCACTCAGTTCATCTAGGCAATAATCAAAGGAAGACAAGCTGCAACACAGTACACCTCATGAACAGAATCCGGGGCTTGACACACGCGCATTTATGAATTGACCATCCTATGTAGAAGAGGCTCAATAAATAAACTGCAACAGAGACTATTGATATATATAGAGAGAGAGAGAGATAAATCCTCTTGTTAAACGTGTCCCTTTTCGGGCTTTATTTGACCCTGCTTTTCCACAGCAGGCTCTCTCTCTCTTTCAGAGCTCAAGGGACCCCCCTAATCTCTGCCCTTGGCTGAAGCAGTTTCTTAGAGCAAGGCTTTTGTGAGAACAGGCATTCAGACTAAACAGCAAGCTAAGACTGTACTCAAAGATGCACATTTCACCTCAATCCAAATGGATTTCTCCCTCGGAAAATTCCCCTCTGCTGCAGAGCTCTCATCCTCAAGCTGGATCTCAGCCTGGCCTGCAGGACCCGATGCCAGCAGAGGGAAAACGGGGTGAACAGCCCCGTGCCCGTGGTGTCCATGCCCAAGGGCTCTGGGAGATGTTTGAATTTTCATCTTTTCGCGCACTGCAGCTCTCGCAGGCGCTGTTCACGGATCCCCTCTGGGCACCAAGGCTTTTCCCCGCATCTCCCTCATTTTAGCGCGGTGGTCTTCCTGTTCTCAGCACTGCTGTTGATCAACCTGGGGGAAAACCTCTGTGAAAAATGCGTATTTTTAAAATTGGCTTTCTTGCAACATATTCAAATGAATTTATATGTGGTTGTGTTAGAAAGTTATGCTGCAACTAATTTTCTTAAATAGTGTGTTAAATAAGTCTTAAGGTTGTCACAAAGTGGTTAAAATAGAAACTATGCTATGTAGGACTTTTTTTTAAAGAAAGGAACTTGCACTGAGATAGCAGCCAAGGAAATCCTAAATCTTTCACAGAAAGAGAATTTTTTGCCCTATTATCAAGAAGAAACAACCTTCTTCCTGCCTCATTCAGCCATAAAGGGATTCAGAGGAAGAAGTTGAAGGCAGTTCAGACTAACAGCAAGCTGCAGACTGAATCCAAAGATGCACATTTCAACCTCATCCATGGATTTCTCCTCTGGCAAATTCCTCTCTGCTCAGAGCCTCTCCCCAAGCTGGGTCCGCAGCCTGGCCTGAGGACTCGATGCCAGCAGGGAAAAAGCTGCACTGCGGAGGAATCGGGGGCTGGCTGGGCCTCAGAGTAATTCTTCTAGAGCTAAAAGCGGTGAGAGACATCAGCTCCGCTCAGATAATACATGCCAGCGCTCATACCCGGGCCCGGCCCGGCGCCTCCTCCTCCTGCTGGGCCCTCCAGCCCGGAGCCGCCGTTCCCAGGCCCAGGGCCGCTCCCTGCGGCGTGCAGCCCGGGCCCCGCAGGCAGACCTTGGCCGGCGGCTGGATGCCGGCGCGCTGCGCTCCAGGAAAACTCCCGGCAGAGCCGCCCGGCCGCGCTTCCCGGGCGGCCGGCTCGGCGCCGCGCCCTCAGGCGCCTCCGCCGCTGAGCCGCCTCGGCCGGCGCCGGCCCCGAGTCTGGCCTCAGCCGCCTCGGGCAACGGGCGCTGCGGGGCAGCGCCCGCTCGGGGCAGCCGCGGATCGCCCGCGGCCCCAGCCGCCCCGCTCGGGGCACGCGTATCGGCCCGGCCCCGGCACGCCAGCCCGCTCGAGGCACCGCGGATGGATCGGCACCGGCCCCGCCAGCCCGCTCGGGGCACGCGGATGGATCGGCCCGGCCTGTCCGGCCCCGCTCGGGGCACCGCGATCGGCCCGGCCGGCGGCCGCTCGGAGAATCCGGGATGGATCGGCCCGGCTGTCCGGCCCGGCCTCGGGGCACCGCGGATGGCGGTCGGCCCGGCCCTGCCCGCCTCGCCGCGCCCCGCTCGGCGGCACCGCGGATGGAATCGGGGCCCGGCCCCGCACCAGCCCGCCCGGGGGCCCCGCACGCAGCCCCGGCCCCCCGGCCCCGCACCACGCCCCGCCCGCCCCCGCACCGAGCCGGCCGGCCGCCCACGCACCACCGCTGCCGGCGCCCGCTCCGCTGCAGGGACACGCGGCCGGAACGGCAGGGCCGGGCTGGCAAAGGGACCCGCCCGAGCCGCCTCCGCCTGCCCCGGGCCCGAATCAGCGCCCTTCCAGCCACCGCAATGGGCGTTGGATAATGCGCGTTTTATCTTGAAATTGGGCTTTTGCAGGATATTCAACGAATATTCATGTGTTACTGTTAGAAAGTGATGCTGTATTAAGTTTTCTTAAGTAGGGGGTGTTAAAGTCTAGTTTTAAGGTTATAAAGAAAATGTTAAATAGAAACTCTGTTATGTGAGATAACTTTTTTTTAAAGAAAGACTGGGTGGCACTGGATAGCACCCAGGACCCCAGGGCTGGGTGAATGGGGGGACAGAGCACACAGGACAGACAGTGGACAGGGGACAGACACGGGACAGGGGGACAGACACAGGGACAGGGACATGGGACAAGACACAGTGGGAGAGGGTTGGAATCGAAGGGACAGACACAGGGATATGAGGGACAGACACAGGGACAGGGCATGACAGGGACAGGGGACAGACACAGCAGACAGGAGGACAGACACAGGACAGGGAAGACCACAGGGACAGGAACATGGGAACAGACACAGGGAGAGGGACAGGGACATGGGAGCAGACAGACGGGACAAAGCAGGGGACAGACAACAGGGGCTTGAGGGACAGGAACATGGGACAGACACAGGCGGAAGTACGGCCAGGGAAGACAGCACGACAGGGGAACAGACACAGGGACAGGGACAGACGACACAGGGACAGGGGACAGACACAGGGACAGACAGAGCGGACAGGACAGCAACCCAGGGACCGACACATGAAGGGACGAGGGACAGACACAGGGAACAGACACAACCCATGCAATATGGAGAACAGCACCCATGAAACACAGAGGTTGCTTTGCTGAAGGATTAGTGATTATTAATTAATGATTATTGATTTATCAATTTTAATTATCGATTATCAAGTATCGATATATCGATCGTTCCAGGGCATTCCAGGGCTCCCAGGGCGGCTCCCAGGGATGATCAATCTGACGGGCCTGAAAGGGACAGGGAGAGTGTGACCCCAGAGTGACCCCAGGTGACCCAGGGCATGGGCTTGTCCCCCCTCCCTCTGCAGGGCGCCGGGGCAGCAAGGCGGGATTGGAGGCGGCCGACAGTTTGCTGGGGGAACGGACTTTGCTCCTGAGACCCCCCCCAGAATCCCCAGGAACACCAAAATCCCCCCAGGAACATCCGCAACCCCCAAAACCATCCAGGAACACCAAAGCCGCCCCAAACCTCCAGCGAACACGTAACACCCCCAGAGCCGGCCAAGGATCTCAGGTGGGGCCCAGAGCCCCCCCAGGATTTGGCTCCCGGGCGCCCTGAAGGGCCAGCCGAAGCATCACTGCCAAGGGCAGAGGGGGAGAGACCAAACTGGGGGTACTGGGAGGTACTGGGGGATACTGGGGGGTCCTGGGGCCAACTGGGGGGACTGGGGGGTACGGGGCAAACTGAGGGAAACGTGGGGGTACTGGGGGGACTCTGGGGGCGACTGGGATGCACTGGAAGGGACTGGCATGGACTGGGGGGCATGGGACACTGGGAATGGATGGGGACACTCACGAATGGCGGGATGCACTGGGGAGGCACTGGGATGGACTTGGCGATGGACTGGGTGGACTGGGATGGGACTGGGATGAACTGGCAGGGGGGGAATCTGGGGGACCATGGGGGGACTGGCAGGATGGAATTGGGAATTGGGGGTTTGGGGATTTGGGTTTGTGGGGATGTGGGGGATTGGGGATTCTGGGGGTTGGGGGGCGACATTTGGGGATTGGGGATTTGGTGGGATTCGGGGATTTGGGGGATGGGGATTTGGGGGATTTGGGGATTGGGGATTTGGGCGGTAGCACTCAGCGTGCCCAGCTTGCCCATTCCGCGAGAGCACCAATGTTGCTGTGGGAGAGCAAGGAGACGTCCTGGGGTCACTGGGCGTGCACAGTGCCTCCCAGTGCCCAAATGGCCCCCCACTGCCCCACTGCCCCCCAGTCCATCCCAGTGCCCCAGTGGCTCCCAGTGCCCCTCAGGTGCCTCCCAGGTGGCCCCTCAGTGCCCCCAGTGCCCCCAGTGCCCCCAGTGCCCCTCAGTTTCCTCCAGTGCCTCCAGTGCCCCCAGTGGCCCCCAGTGCCCCCACTGCCCCCCAGTCATCCCAGTGGCCGCCAGTGCCCCCAGTGCCCCCAGTTTGCCCCCGCAGTGCCCAGTGCCCCCAGTTGCCCCTCTCAATGGCCCTCCACTGCCCCCGTAGGCCCACGCCCCAGTTCCATCCCAGTGCCCCAGTGCCCAGTGCCCTCAGTGCCTCCAGTGCCTGGATCCCAGTGCCCCAGTGCCCGCCCGCAGATGCCCCCCAGATATATATCACCAGTTCCCAAGTCCCATCACCAGTCATCCCAGTCTACCAGTCCATCCCAGTGCCCCCCAGTGCCCCAGTGCCCCAGTGCCTCCGCCAGTGCCCACATTCCCAGTTTTTCACCAAGTTCCCCCAGTCCATCCAGTCTATCCCAGTCTTCCCAGTATCTCCCAGTCATCAGTGTGCCAGTGCCCGCAGTCCCACTTCAACGCACAGCACAGGTCACTCCATGGCCCTCCATGGCGGCGTGGGCAGGGACCAGCAAAGGTTGGTCAGGGTGGCCCTGGTGGCCTGGGGTGGCCCTGGTGTCCCCACCGGGCTGCCTGCTCTGGCCCTGGGGGGACCTGGGACAGCCCTGGGGGGGGAGGGGCGGGGAAAGGGAACCCGGGGCAATTGGGGTGGGGAGGGGCGTCCACTTTGGGGCTGGGCTGGGATCTGGGGCAGTTCAGCCCGTTGGGCCCAGCTAGCTTAGGCTGGCTTGGGGGAGTCTGGAGCTCTTGGGGCCACGGAGCCCGGTTTGGGATGGGATCCAATGGGATCAGTGGGATCAATGGGGTGGGATCATGGGTGGGATGGGGAGCCCCAAAAGGATGGGAATGGGATCCATGGGAATGGGATGGGATGGGATGGGATTTTGGGGAGCCCAAAAGGATGGGATGGGATGGGATGGGATTGGGATGGGATGGGATGGATGGGATGGGAATGGGATGGGATGGGAATGGGATCCAATGGATCCATGGATCAATGGGATCAAATGGGTATGGGATGAGAGGCCCCAAAATGATGGGATGGGAATCCCATGGATGGGATTGAGATTTGGGGAGTCCCACAAGGAGGGGATTTTTGGGGAGCCCCCAGCCCTAGCCCAGCCTGGGGCCCTGGAGCTCACCTGGTCTCGCTCTGGGCAAGCGCGCCTGAGGCTGCAGCAGGGCAGGAGCACGCTTTATCCCTGCTGGGACTCGCTCCTGCACCCTCCTGCAGCCCCCAGGCAAAGCCCGGCTTGGACAGCCCCCAGCCGCTGGCGCACAAGCCAGCCTGGCACAGAGTTTCCATCCAGCCACTGTTGGCAGCGGATCCAGCCCCTTGCCCCGGCAATCCCCCCAGCTCCTGCACGGGACAGCTGCCCTGCCAAGGGCCCAGGCACCTGGGGGCCACGGGGGGCAGGCAGGGAGCCAAGGCAACAATGACAGTGAATTTATCACGTGGTTGAAAATTTTTGACTTTTGGGGTTTTAGAATGGGGCG
>NDFG01000787.1:12252-23339 GCA_002167245.1 Sporophila hypoxantha
AAGAAAGAGATCCCCTCAATTTTTACCCCCCATTTCCTCCCAATTTTTACCCCCCTAATTTTTACCCTCCCATTTCCTCCCATTTTACCCCCCAATATTTACCCCCAATTTTTTCCCGCTCTCATTTTTTCCCCTCCCAATTTCCCTCCAATTTCCCCCTCCTGCCCCCAAATTTTTTCCCCCTAAGTTTTGCCCCCCAATTTTCTGCCCAGTTTCTCCGCCCCAATTTTCCCCCCTAACTTTTACCCCCCAGTTTCCACTGCAATTTTTCCCCCCAATTTTCCCCCAATTTCCCCCCTAAGTTTTACCCCCCAATTTTTCCCACCCCAATTTTTTCCCTCCAATTTCCCCCAATTTTTTCACCCCAATTTTCCCCTCCAGATTTCCCCCCCAATTTTTCCCCCAATTTTCCCCCGCATTTTTCCCCCTAAAGTTTACCACACTAATTTTTTACCCTCTCATTTTTCTCCCCCTAATTTTCCCCTCCAATTTCCTCCGCAAATTTTTCCCCCCCCAATTTTCCCCCCCAATTTTAACCTTCTCCATTTGCCCCCCTAATATTTTCCCCTCTCATTTTTTCCCGCCCAAATTTTCCCCTCAGATTTCCCCCCCCAATTTTTCCCCCTAATTTTTTACCGCCACCCAATTTTTCCCCTCTCATTTTCTCCCCCCCAAATTTTCCCCTCCAATTTCCTCCCCCCAATTTCCCCCCATAAGTTTTTACCCCCCAATCTTTCCTGCCCAATTTTTTCCCCCTCAATTTTTAACCCCCCAATTTTTCCCTCCAATTTTTTACCCAATATTTACCCCCCAATTTTTTACCCTCTGTTTTGCCCCCCCCTTCTTCCCCCAATTTTTACTGCCCCCATTTTTTCCCTCCCAATTTTTCCCCTCATGTTTTACCCCCCATTCTTTTGCCCCTCAATTTTTACCCTCATTCTGCTCCTCACCAATTTTTAACACCCCCCATTTTTGCCACTGTTTCCCCTCCTTAATTTAATTCCATAAAATACAGACACGCTGGAGGAGCAGCTGGGGCTGGGATTGGGTGGATTTGGGGGTCAGGGAGGAATGGGGGGGCACCGACGAATTTCTGGCTGCCTCTGGGCCCCCCAGTTTTCCCCCTCATTTTCTCCCCAGTTTTTTACCCTCTGTTTCTTCCCCATTTTTTACCCTCATTTTGCCCCCCAATTTTACCATTTTTACAGCGCCATTTTGCCCCCACAATTTTTCCCCCCATAATTTTCCCCAATTTTTCCCCTCCATTCCCTCCCCACAACTTTTCCCCCCCAATTTTGCCCCTCAACAATTTTTACCCACTAATTTGCCCCCCAATTTTTCCCCTCTCAATTTTGCCCCCCAAAATATTCTCCTCCCTTTTCCCCCATTTTTCCCCCCCATTTTTGCCCCCCAAATTTTTCCCCTCCCATTTTGCCCCCCAATTTCCCCCCCCAATAAATTCTTCAGCTCCCATTTCCCCCCCCATTTTTCCCCCTCCGCATTTTGGCCCCCAAATTTTTCCCTCCATTTTGCCCCCCAATTTTAACCTCTCCATTTTTCGCCCCCTAATTTTCCACTCTCATTTTTTCCCCACCAATTTCACTCCAATTTCTCCCACCAGCAATTTTCCCCTACGTTTTTTACCCCCCAATTTTCCTCCTAAAATTTTTATCCCCATTTTCCCTCCAAGTTTTTCCCCCCTAAGTTTTTCCCCTAATTTTTCCCCTCTCATTTTCCGCCCCAATTTTCCCCCCAATTTCCCCCCCGCAATTTTTCTCCCCCAATTTTTCCCCCCCAATTTTCCCCCCTAAGTTTTACCCCCCAATTTTTCCCCCCCAATTTTCCCCCCCAATTTTTTCAACCCCCATTTTCCACTCCCAATTTTTACCCCACCAATTTTCCCCTCCAATTCCCCCCCAAATTTATTCCCCCCTAAGTTTTGCCCCCCAATTTCCATCACCAATTTTTCTCCCCCAATTTTTAACCCCCAATTTTTCCCCCCCCAATTTTTCCCCCCCAATTTTCCCCCCTTAATTTCCCCCCATTTCTCCCCCAGATCGAGGCCGAGGCCGGCGCCAAAAGCTCCCAGCCAGCCTGGAGCGGATCCTACAAGCGGATTGCCCGCGCGCTGCGGCGAGAGAACGCGCTGCTGGCCGCCAGCGCCCGCCACGCCTGACCCCAAACGGGGGGCACCCGCACCCCGAAACCCTCGGGGGGACCCTGTAGCCCTCAAAACGGGGCAACCGCACGCCAAACCCCCGGGGGGACCCTGGAGCCCCCCAGAAACCGGGGGCACCCGCACCCCGAAACCCCCGGGGGGACCCAAATGGAGCCCCCCAAAAAACGGGGCACCCGAAACCCCCCGGGGGGACCCCACACCTCAGAGGTTGGGGGTGCCCCTGGAGCCCCCAAACCGGGGCCCCGCACCACCGAAACCCCGGGGGACCCCTGGGAGCCCCCAAAACCGGGGCACCCCGAAACCACCCGGGGGACCCTGGAGCCCCCAAAAACCCCGGGGCAACCCCAAATCCCCCGGGGGGACCCTGGACCCCCCAAAAACCGGGGCACCCGCACCCCGAACCCCGGGGGACCCCAACACTCAGCGGGGGTGGGGGAGCCTCTGGAGCCCCCCAAAAACGCCCCCAAAAGTTTCTTTGTGGTAGTCCCAATAATCCAGTGCAGTCAGTTTGGGGCGTCGTGTGCACAGTTTGGGGGATTTTGGGTGTTTTTGGGTGGTCTTGGGTGGTTATCGGTTTGGGGGTCCCACACTCAAGAGGTTTGGGGGTGCTCCTGAGCCCCCAAAATCGGCCCCCAAAAGTTCCTTTGTGGTGTCAATATAAATCGCAGTGCAGCATTTTGGGGGTGTCCGTGTGCCAGCAGTTTTGGGGGATTTGGGGTGTTTTGGGGTGGTTTGGGGGTGGTTATGGGGGCATTTGGGTGGTTTGGGGGTGGTTGTTGGGGGGACATTTGGGAGTCCCAACACTCAGCGGGGTGGGGGTACCGCCTGCAGCCCAAAAACACTCCCAGAAGTTCCTTATGTGTCAGTAATCCAGTGCAGCAGTTTGGGGGCGTCGTGTTCCTCCTGGGTCTAGGGTGGGTTTTTGGGTGATTTTGGGGTGAAATTTGGGGGGATTTGGGTGGCTTTGGGGTGGTTATGGTTTGGGTGCCAATAACTCAGAGGGTTTGGGGGTACCCCAAAATACCCCAAAACGCCCCCAAAAGTTCCTTTATGGTGTCAATAAATCCCAGTGCCAGCAGTTTGGGGGTGTCGTGTTTCCCCTGAGAAGGGGGGGTGATTTTGGATGGTTTTGGGGTGATTTGGGGTGGTTTTGGGGTGGCTGGGTGGTTTGGAGTCCCACAACCTCAGAGAGTTTGGGGGTACCCCTGTAAGCCGCCACCAAAAATTTACCCCTGTAGCCCCCAAAATTCCCTTAATGGTGTCAATAATCCCAGTGCAAGCAGTTTTGGGGGGATTTGAGGTGGTTTGGAGTGGTCTGGGGGTGGTTCATGGGGTTTTTGGGGTGCCTACTAGAGGGTTTGGAGTAACCCAAAAATACTCCCCCAAAAAATGGTCCCCCAAAAGTTCCTTTGTGGTGTCATAAATCCACTGCAGCAGTTTTGGGGGCGTCGTGTGCAGCAGTTTTGGGGTGGTCTTTGGTGGTTTGTGGGTGCCATATCTCAAGAGGGTTGGGGGTACCCCTGTACCCCCAAAAATGCCAACAGTTCCTTTAGGTGTCCCAATAAATCCCAGTGCAAATGCAGTTTGGGGGTGTGTGTTCCTCCTGGGAAAAGGGGGGTGGTTTTTGGGTGGTTTTTGGGGGGATTTTGGGTAGTTTTGGGTGGTCTTGGGTGGTTTGGCGGTGCACACTCCAGAGAGTTTGGGGGTACCCCTGCAAGCCCCCCAAAATTTACCACTGTAGCCCCCAAAAGTTCCTTTGTGGTGGTCAATAAATCCCAGTGCAGCCAGTTTGGGGGTGTCGTGATGCACAGTTTTTTGGGGGATTTGGGTGGTTTGGGGGAATTTTGGGGGTCCTACACTCAGAGGTTTGGGGGAACCCCTGCCAGCCCCCCCAAAATCCGCCCCAATAAGTTCTTTGGGTGTCAATAAATCCCAAGTGCAGCAGTTTGGGGGTTGGTCGTGTTCCTCCTGGGAAAGGGGGGGTGGTTTTTTGGGGGGTCCCACACTCAGAGGGTTTGGGGGAGCCCTGTACCACCCAAAAATGCCCAAAACAGTTCCTTATGAATGTCAGTAAATCCCAGTGCAGCATTTTGGGGGATTTTTGGGGCGGTTTTGGGGTGGTTTTGGGTGGTTTGGGGTGGTTCAGGGTTTGGGGGTGCCATACTCAGAGGGTTTGGGGGTAGCCGCTGGAGCCCCCCAAAAAGTCCCCAGAAGTTCTTAATGTGTCAATAAATCCCAGTGCAGCAGGTTTGGGTGGATTTTTGGGGTTCGGTTTTGGGGTGCGTCACTCAGAGGGTTTGGGGTTTGGTACCCAAAATACCCCCCAAAAATGCCCCAAAAGTTTCCTCAATGGGTGTCAATAAATCCCAGTGCAGCAGTTTGGGGGCAACCGTGTTGCTCCTGGGGTCTTAAGGGGTGGTTTTGGGGTGATTTTTGGGGGTCCACACTCAGAGGGTTTGGGGGTACCCCTGGAGCCCCCCAAAAATGCCAAAAGTTCCTTTATGGCTCAATAAATCCCAGTGCAGCAGTTTTTTGGGTATTTGGGGGGATTTGGGGTGGTTTTGGGGTGGGTTATGGGTTTTTTGGGGTGCCATACTCAGAGGGTTTGGAGGTAACGCCAAAAATACCCCCAAAAATAGCCCCCAAAAAGTTCTTTTATGGTGTCAATAAATCCCAGTGGCACGCAGATTTGGGGGCAACCTGTTCCTCCTGGGGTCTTAGGGGTGGTTTTTGGGTGGTTTTGGGGTGGGTCTTTGGGCTGGTTTGGGGGTCCACACTCAGAGGGTTTGGGGGAACCCCTGCAGCCCCCCAAAAATGCCTCCAAAATCCTTTGTGGTGTCAATAAATCCCAGTGCAGCAGTTTTGGGGGATTTGGGGTAGTTTTGGGGTGGTTATGGGGGATTTGGGGTGTGTTTTGAGTGCCATACTCAGAGGGTTTGGGGGTGTCCTGTAAGGACCCCCAAAACGCCCTCAAAAGTTCACTTGGTGGTGTCAATAAATCCATGCAGCAGTTTTGGGGGTGTCGTGGTTCCTCCTGGGAAAGGGGGGGTGTTTTTGGGTGGTTTTGGGGGATTTTGGGTGGTTTTGGGGTGTCTTGGGAGTAGTTTTGGGGTGCATACTCAGAGGGTTTTGGGGGAACCCGCAGCCCCCAAAATCACCCCAAAAAGTTCCTTTGTGGTGTCAATAAAGTCCCTGGTGCAGCAGTTTGGGGGCGTCGTGTTCCTACCTGGGGTCCCCTTAGGGGTGGTTGGGGTGATTTTTGGGGGTGAATTTTGGGGTGATTTGAGGTGGTTTTGGGGCTCTCCAATCAGCTCCGGAGCTGCATGAAATACTTGAGCGTCGCAGTCATGTGGAGGTCAGGGAACATTGTGGATTTTTGGGGGTGATTTAAACCCCCCGCGTGTTTTTTGGGGTGATTTAAAACGCCCCCGCGGGTTTTTTGGGTGATTTAAAACCCCCCGCGGTTTTTTGGGGGGGTGATTTAAACGCCCGCCGCAGGGTTTTTTTGGGGTGTTTAAACCCCCGCGGGGTTTTGGGAGTGATTTAAAAACCCCCCCGCGGGGTTTTTGGGGGTGATTTAAACCTCCGCAGTGTTTTTTTTTTGGGTGATTTATAACTCCCCGGCGTTTTTGGGGGATAATTTAAAACCCCCCGCGGTTTTTTGGGTGGATTTAAAACCCCCGCGTATTTTTTGGGGTGATTTAACCCCGTGGGTTTTTTTTTGGGGTGATTTAAACCCCCCGCGGGTTTTTTGGGGGATAATTTAAACCCCACCGTCGGGTTTTTTGGGGTGATTTTAAACCCCCCGCGGGTTTTTTGGGATGATTTAAACCCCCGGGGTTTTTTTGGGGGTGATTTAAAAATTAAACCCCCCGCGGGTTTTTGGGGCGTGATTTAAAACCCCCGTGGGTTTTTTGGGGGTGATTTAAACCCCCGTGGGTTTTTGGGGTGATTTTAAACTCTCCCCCCGCGCGTTTTTTGGGATTGATTTAAAACCCCCGCGGGTTTTTTGGGGTGTGATTTAAACCCCCGCGGGTTTTTGGGTGCTCGGGCGGTGCTGGGGTGCCCTGGAGAGGTTTTTTGGGGGTAACCTGGGGTACCGCTGGCCCCCGTTGCGCCGGAATTCTGGCCGATCGTCCACGGTCCCAGACGGCGCCGCGCGCGCGCGGCCATCCACCCGCACGAAGCATTTGTGCAATGGCTCAGGTTTGTGCCGCACGCTTCTGTCGGAAAAACCCAAATCCCGGGGCATTTTTGGGGGTTCCCGGGCTTGTTTTGGGGTCCCGGGGCTGTTTGGGGGTTCTGGGTCTGTTTTTTGGGGTTCCCTGGGGCTCGTTTTTGGGGGTCCCGGGCTGTTTCTTGGGGGTCCCGGGTCTTGGTTTTGGGGGTTCTGGTCTGTTTTTTGGGGGTCCCAGGCTGGGTTTTGGGTTCCCGGCGCTGGTTTTTGGTATTCCAGGAGTGGGTATCAGGGTTCCTGGAGTTGTTTTGGGGTTACTCGGGGCAGTTTTTGGGTTCCCGGGTCTGTTTTTTGGGGGGTCTGGGGTCCTGTTTTTTTTTTGTGTCCCAGGTAGGGTTTTGGGATCCGCCAGGGCAGTTTTTGGGGTTCCGGGGGTGTTTTGGGGTTCGCTGGGGGGCTGTTTTTTGGGGTTCCAAGGGCAGTTTTTGGGGTTCCCGGTCTGTTTTTTGTGTGTCCCGAGGTGGTTTTGGGGTCCCCCGGGCAGTTTCTTGGGCTCCGGGGGGTTGTGGTCGGGTTCCCGTCTGTTTTGTGTGTCAGGGCAGTTTTTGGGGTTGCCAGGGCAGTGGGGTCCGGCTTTTTTGGGGGGTTCTGGGTCTGGTTTTTTGGGGTTCCCGGGGCAGTTTTTTTGGTTTTTTTTTTTTTTTTGGGGGGTGCCCCCCGGGCTGTTTTTTGGGCGTCCCCCGGGCTGTTTTTGGGTTCCGGGGTGTTTTGGGGGTTCCGGGGCTGTTTTTTGGGGGTCGGCGCTGGTTTTTGGTATTCCCTAGGGTGGGGTTCAGGGTTTCTGGACGTTGTTTTGGGTCCCAGTGCTGGTTTTGGGGTCCCGGGTCTGTTTTTGTGTGTCTGGGGATGGTTTTTTGGGGGTGACCGGGTTGTTTTTTGGGGTGCGTCCGCAGGCCTGTTTTATGGGGTCCGGTGGCTTTTTGGGGTCCCGGGGCCGTTTGGGGTTACCCGGTGGCTTTGTTGGGGGTCCCGGGGGCTGTTTTTGGGGTCACGCGGGCGTATTTGGGGTTCCCGGGTGACTTTTTGGGTGTCCAAGCCGCGTTTTGGGGTTCCTGGTGGGGTTTTTGGGGGTCCCAGGGCGTTTTTGGGGTTCCGGGTGGTTTCTTGGGGTTCCGGTGGATTTTTGGGGGCCCCAAGAGCGTTTTGGGTTTCCCGGGGCTGTTTTTGGGTGTTTCCAAACGGGCAGTTGGGGTTCCGGGTGGCTTTTTGGGCGGTTCCAAAGTGCTGGTTTTGGGGTTTCCCAGGGTGGTTTTGGCGTTTCGCGGTGGATTTTGGGGGGTCCGCAGGGCAGTTTTGGGGTCCCGGGCAGTTTTGGGGTTCCGGGGTGGGCTTTTGGGGGGTCCTGGGGCCGTGTTTGGGGTTCCGGGTGGCTTGTTGGGCGAATTCCCGGGACTTATTTGGGGTTCCGGGGTTTTTGGGTTCCCACGGGTGGTTTTTGGGGTTTCCCGGTGGATTTTTGGGGTCCGGGTGGCTTTGGGGTCCCCTTCCCGGTGCGGGCGTGTATGTGGCGCCGAACGGGCCTGCGGCTGAACCACACTGGTATCTCGCCGGGGCGCTGCCAGCTGCGGGGACTCCGGTTGCCTGGGGGGGGGGGGGGACATCGCGGGGACATCGGGGGGGTTTGTGGACATTGAAGGGAGCTTGGGGCTTTGGGGAGCATTGAGGGAAGCATTTGCGGGCCCTTGGGGGCAATGGGCATTGGAGACGGGGGGTGATTGTTGGGAGCTGGGGTCATTGGGGGCCATCGGGACCATTGGGGGGGATTGGGGGGCTTTGGGACTGGGACATACTGAGGGACCTTGGGGACCATTGGGGACTTGGGGACTTGGGGCAATTGTGGGAGCTTGGGGCATGGCGAGCACATCTGGAGAGCAATTGGGGGGAATTTAGGGGACATTCGAGGGAACATTGGGGAACATTGAGGTACTTGAGGACACGGGGCCATTGTGGACATCCGGGGACTTTGGGGCACGACGGGCATTGAGGGACCTTGGGACATTGACGGCACCTTGGGAGCTTTGAGCAGCCCCGGGGGGGTTTTGGGGCAGCCCAGGGGGTTTGGGGGTCCTTGGGGGGAGTTTGGGGTTTGGCGAGGTTTTTGGGGAGTCCGGGGGGGTTTTGGGTTGGGGGGGGTTTTGGGGTCGGGGGGGGTTTTGGGGTTCGGGGTGTCTTTTTGGGGCATCCCGGGTGGTGTTTAGGGTTCAGGGTGGGTTTTGGGGTTTGGGGGGGGGTGAATTTATGGACATCCAGGGAGGTTTTTGGGGGAATCCTGGGGTATTATTGGGGTCGGGGGGGTTTGGGGACCAGTGGGGGGTTTGGGGTTCGGGGCTGGGGTTTGGGGTTCAGGGCGGTTCGGGAGTCGGGGCGGTTCAGGAGATCTGGGGTAATTTTTGGGGTTCGGTGGGTATGTGGGTATTTTTGGGGATCCCGGGGTTATTTCTGGGGATCCCGTGGGTATTTTTGGGGATCCCGTGGGTATTTTTGGGATTCAGGGTGGGTATTTTTGGGGATCCCGTGGGTATTTTGAGGATCCCGTGGGTATTTTTGGGGTTCAGGGTGGGTTTTGGGGGTTCAGGGGGAATTTTGGGGATCCCGGGGTTAGTTTTGGGGATCCCGTGGGTATTTTTGGGGATCCCAGGGAGGTTTTTGGGGATCCCAGGGAGGTTTTTGGGGATCCCGTGGGTATTTTTGGGGATCCCGTGGGTATTTTCGGGGTTCGGGGGGTATTTTGGGGATCCCGGGGTTAGTTTTGGGGATCCCGTGGGTATTTTGGGGATCCCGTGGGTATTTTCGGGGTTCGGGGGGTATTTTCGGGGATCCCGGGGTTATTTTTGGGGATCCCGTGGGTATTTTGGGGATCTCAGGGAGGTTTTTGGGGATCCCGTGGGTATTTTTGGGGATCCCGTGGGTATTTTTTGGGATCCCGGGGGTATTTCGGGGTTCAGGGGGTATTTTTGGGATCCCGTGGGTATTTTTGGGGATACCGTGGGTATTTTTGGGGATCCCGCGGGTATTTCGGGGTTCGGGGGGTATTTTGGGGATCCCGGGGTTAGTTTTGGGGATCCCGTGGGTATTTTTGGGATTCAGGGGTTATTTTTGGGATCCCGTGGGTATTTTTGGGGACCCCGTGGGTATTTTCGTGGTTCAGGGTGGGTTTTGGGGATCCCGTGGGTATTTTTGGGATCCCGTGGGTATTTTGAGGATCTCAGGGAGGTTTTTGGGGATCCCAGGGGTATTTTTGGGGTTCCCGTGGGTATTTTGGGGATCCCGTGGGTATTTTGGGGGTTTGGGGGGTATTTTTGGGGTTCGGGGTGGGTTTTGGGGGTATTTTTGGGGATCCCGTGGGTATTTTGGGGTCCCGTGGGTATTTCGGGGTTCAGGGAGGTTTTTGGGGATCCCGTGGTTATTTTTGGGGATCCCGTGGGTATTTTTGGGGTTCAGGGTGGGTTTTGGGGTTCGGGGGGTTATTTTGGGGACGCCGTGGGTATTTCGGGCGTTCGGGGGGGGTATTTTTGGGGTTCAGGGTGGGTTTTTGCGGGCTGTCATCTTGGTGTCCGTGGGTATTTTTGGGGTTCAAGCGGTGGGTTTTGGGGATCCGTGGGGTTTTTTTGGGGATCCCCGTGGGTATTTCGGTGGTTCGGGGGGGGGTTTTTGGGGTTAGGGTCGGTTTTTGGATCCAGTGGGTATTTTTGGGTAGGGTGCTTTGCACTCCGTGGGTATTTTTGGGAGTCCCTGTATGGGGGTACAGTGTTGCAGGGGGTTTTCCGTGGGGTTGTTTTCGTGGAGAGGCCGTGGAATTTGAGCCCGCGGGTATTTCGGGGTTGGGGGGGCACTGACAGCGGATGACGTGGCGTAAGGTGTACGGGCGGCCCGCGCGGTTGCTCAGCCGGTAATATTCCAATTCTGGGGGCGGATTTTTTGGGGGGGGGGGGTCAGCAGAACCTCCCACCCCCACCCCAATATTTTTCGGGGTTTCACCCCCCCGACCCCCAAGCCCCTCTCAGCTAGCCTGCAGAGCCCCCCGGGGAGGGCAGCAGAGCGCAGCCTCCGGGGTCCCCCCGCCTCACCCAAATTGTGGGGGGGGGGCGGCCTGGCCTTTTTTCCCCTGGGGAGATCCCTAAAGGGCGGGGGGGCACAAAGTGAGGGGGGGGCTGCCGTTCTGGACCCCCCACCACCAATTTTGGGTGCTCCCTCCCCCTTACGTGCTGGGGGGGGCCCTGCGGAGGAGCTGAGCCTGCAACAGCCCCAGGCGGTGGCGCTCGGCGAGCGCAGCTGGGGGGGCAGATTTGGGTTTTGGGGTACATGGGGGGGGCACGAGATGGGGGGGGGCAAGATTGGGGGGCAGATTGGGGGGGGGCAGATTGTGGGGGGGCAGATTGGGGGGGAGATTTGGGGGGCACAGATTGGGGGGGGCACAGGATTGGGGGGGCAGATTTGGGGGGGGGCACGATTGGGGGGGGGGGGGACAAATTGGGGGGGCAGATTGATATGTGGGGGCAGTTTTGGGGGGCAGCAGATTGGGGGGAGGGAAGATTGGGGTGGGGGCCACAGATATTGGGGGCCACAGATGTTGGGGGGGCAGAATTGGGGGAGCAGATTGGGGGGGCACAGATATCTGGGGGGGCACCCAACCACGATTGGGGGGGCACAGATTGGGGGCACCAGATTGGG
>NDFG01000789.1:0-43213 GCA_002167245.1 Sporophila hypoxantha
TTTACATACTTGTACAGCTCTGTAGCCATGTAGTTCTGTTGAGAGTTTTTTGCAGATTGAGGAGTTTTTGTTAGACAAGGGCCATATTCAGCCGATGCAAAATCCAGCCTGCTTGTATTAATGGACAGTGGTCACATATACAAGCAAAGAATAATGGACATATTCAGAAATGGGGTTGGTATATCCTTGAAAGAGATACAAGAAGAAGAATCATCAGGACTCAGCAAGTTTGTCAGTAAGCTTGGGAAAGTAAGAAAAAAAAAAGTGACTCATGGGTGGGCCAGACAACCACAGCAAGACGCGTGAAAAGTTAGATGATCCAATCAGCGTTCTAATTTAGACGCGTGAACAGCTAGGATTAACCAATCATGTATTAGCTAGAGATGCGTGGACAGTAGAGATTTATTATAAATGTAGTCTTTTTAGGGATAATAAATTTGGCTTCACTGGATCATGTTGATCATGTTGTGTTGTCCCTGAACCTCCGCGTCCTGCACAGTTCTATTGCTGGGGTTGTATGGATTTTTTTATTGGTCCATTGATATTGGTATATTTATATTTAATTTATATTTGTAAAATTATATGTGTGTATTATATATGTCATATATGTAATGAAATACAAAATACATATTTACATCTATATATTCTTAAGGATATATATAAATTTACTTCTATTTAAATATATATGGAGTTGCATAGTTCTAAAATTTTGTTAATTTAGTTCTGCATCTGAGATTCTTTAAAGAGGGATATTGATATTCCTGTATTCATATATAGGCCATACAGTTGTAGAAATAAGTAAAAAATTTATTTGTTAAACTTCAATTCATATTTGTGTATAGTGAGTTGTTGTAGAGAGTTGCAATAAATTAATTTTAAACTGAAGTTGATATTTGTATATATTTACAAAGCACGATCCTCACAATAAATTAGATTTTAAACTTAAATTGATATTTGCATGTTTATACATTGGCAACACAAGTTTAAAACAAATTTCATTTTGAACTTAAGGGTTTTTTGCATATTTGTACATTACTAGTGCGGGTGTATTTGCAATAAATGGAATGATTCAACTGAAAGTGTAGATTCGTGCTACCCAAAGCCATGAGCAGATGTAAATGCTGCAGGATTTTGGCCATGCAAATCTCCGGCCATGCCCAGCACATGCCCCACCTGCACTCAGGCTGGGCAAGGGAAGCGCAGATTTGGGCTGGCAGCAGAGCCACACGTTGGCTCAGAACTCGCTGCAAAGCCCTGCTGAGAAAACTCCCAGACTCTAAACTGAGCACAAGAATCCAAGCAGGAGCCACCCGGGGGCGGAAAATCCACCCCCATCCACGGGCAGCTCTTTAGGAAGCGCTCCAAGTGTCCCCTGAAGCTCATCCCAGAGACCAGAAGCCAGCAGGCATCCTGACCAGCTCCGCTGCCTTTGGCAGCACTTTGGCAAATGAGCTGCAGCAAGGGGAGGCAGCAGGACTGTGACTGCTGCAGCCTGGGCACGAAGGAAGGGCCACGGACACAAATGCTGAGATGCTCCAAAATCCAGAAGGAGGCTGGAGCACTGGGAAGCAACAAGTCTGACAAGCATTGAAATGATGTGTAAATTTGTGCAAAGTTCCCTGAAGGAACTCCCAGGGAAATGGATGCTATAATAAGCAGTACCAGAATACACAAATGTAGTAAACTAGGAGATGGTCTGCATGACCCACAGCCAATGGCTTTAGAAAAAGATCAAGTATTATATTTTATATATTAAATTATTCAAAATACCTATATTAAAATATATAATATTAGTATATTAATGATAATA
Source organism: Sporophila hypoxantha (assembly GCA_002167245.1). NCBI lineage: Eukaryota > Metazoa > Chordata > Aves > Passeriformes > Thraupidae > Sporophila > Sporophila hypoxantha. The sequence continues at coordinate 1,811 of NDFG01000789.1, forward strand.
TTATATATATCATAATTCGTATGTGCTGTGTGATAATATTTTGATAGATTTTGATAAATATTTTTAATTCATACAGATTTGATATACTCCTCTAACTTGGGAGAGTGAAGATTTACAACTGCAAAACATCTGCCCACACAGCAGTCAGCCCCCAGGTGTGTGCATGCACACCCACCCACTGTACTTGCTCTTCTCGCATCTCGGGCTGCTGTTTGCACAGAATTGGGATGAATTGAACTCGACAGAGCCACGAGTGGGGTGTTCAGCTTGTCATGAACACTCATGTGGCAATGAACAACACAGAGCTCTCAAATCACATTATCACAGGTCCTTTCATTACTGCTGGGAACCTAGGAACTCCTGAAAGCACCAAAGACACAGAAAAGAGGTGGAAAACATTGCCATCATGCTACTGCTGTATCCTTCTGGAGGAAAATCTCTTGGGTTTCTTAAGGTCGTAGCTTTCCAAAAACTAGGAAAACTGCTCAGCACTGGTAGCCCAATTGTGAATGGTTTTCTTGACTTGGCAAAGCTGGGATGTTAACAATGGACTCCTCCTGGGTTCAAATCACCCTGCCCTCACCTGCAGACAAAAGCACCAGCAGCAGCAGCAGCAGAGCTACATCAGTCAATTTTCTCAAAAAGCTGTGTTAAATTTGGGAGAGGAAAGGAAAACATGTCAGACACTGTGGATTAATGGCAAGACCTTGAGGAAAGCCTCAAAGCAAAGGGCAGCAGCTTCTCTCTGGGCCCCTCTTGTGCTCCAAGGCAGCCGGGCTGCCCTGGCTGCCCAGGACCGCTGCGCTCGCGGCTCTGCAGAGCTGCACAGCGGGGAGGCAGCTTCGGGCACCTCAGCCCCTGGGCAGGAGTGGCTGCTTGCTCTGGAGGGCTGCCTGTGGGCAAAAGCAGGGTGCTGGCCTTCTGCTCTTGGCCCTAGCCTGGCCTTGCAAAGCTAATCCTGTTCCCTGTCTCAAATGTACTGAAGACAGACTTGTTTGTTTCCAGCTCTGCACTGGTGTGATTTGCACCACAAAATACCAAAGGACAAAGGCCTGAACAACAGACCCTGACTGAAACCTCAACAACAGGAACTGAGCCAAAGCTGCCCTCTAGATGACCTTTCCAACCCAATGTTCTATGTATCTGCTCCTTAACCAAGTGTTACTATCACAAGGATTGTTGCATCCATTCACTGGTGAAACACGTCTTCACCTTTCTGCAGGAGGAAAATGGACAAGGCCACACCTGGCCTTGGTTCCTCCTTGAGCCCTGGCCAGGCTCAGGGAGAAAACCAAGAGGAGAATGGAACCAGCTGTCCCCCCAGCAGAAGCTCTGGCACATTGCTCGCCCAGCACTGGCAGAGCCGGGCTACTCTCACAGCGCACTCGGAAGCCTCGTGGCGGGCAAAGGTGGAGGCAGCGCAGGATTTCCCGGTTCCCGGCCGTGGCTCTGCAGCGCTTGGCTGGGACAGCTTGCCCCAGCTGATGTGCAGCTCTGGATGAAGGGGAAAGCATTGGGGTAGCTGGTGATGTATCTTCCTTAATCACCAGAGGTACCCTTTTGTAATAATGCTGAGGTGCATTGCTTAGCTTATCCTTTCCTGACTCTTTTTTGCACTTTTGCATTACAGTAAATTACACTGRTCCTTCAGCTGGTGTCTGTGTCTGCATCTCTGACCCTCCCCACCATCAAAACAAACACACAGCCAGACCTGCCTCTCTGCCAGCCCATCTCTTGGCAAACACTCCTGGTGGCAATATCCACAAATGAAATTCCTACTTTGCAACTTCCTTTTCTGCAGGCAGGTGAGAAAAGGAGCCACTCCCAGCTCTGGACACCTCTGGAAACCAGCTGCTTTCAGCAGTCACAACCCTGAAATATCAATCTCCTTCCTTAATCTGCCACGGGGAGCTCCCACCAAGAGGTCTTTTGTCCAAGGATAGCCACAGAAGAGCTCGAGAAGGGAGCAGTTTGAAACACAACTGCTTCAGGGTTTAAAGCTGCCTTTATCAAATGAGCACACACCAACCCGTCCCAAAGAGAAAGCAGGCAGGAAAGAGAAGTTCCTCTCCCACAACAGCAAACTCTGTGCTTCCTTCTGTTRCAGCTGGAGAGTGGAGGCCATGGGCTACACCTCAGTTTGGGAAGTAGCCCTGGGAATTGGCCTGATCTGGGAGGGCAGCAAAAGGAATTCCCCAAAAAGTGGGAATGGTGGGGCGAAATTGTACTACCCAAGTGCCCCCTAAGCAGGTGAGAAATCTAAGCTGAACGGAAGTGCAATGACCTAGAATGAGAGTTCCACACCGCAACTGCAACGAGAAAAATAAGTAAGGGCTTGACAATTTGTGGAGAGAGGAGCCTAAAGTAAGGGGCATGATCACCTTCAAAAACAATTACTAAATGGCGGCCCATGTAGCATGCAATCCAACTCACTGTGATAGCAACCTATGAAAAAGCCATCAAGAGCAAAACACAGAGAAAGACTTGCCATTCAATATAAAGGAAAACTGTAATAGCAGTATTTATGACCAGGCTGAAAATGATTTACCGATCATTTAATTTCTACTCCAACTGCCTCGGAGGCATTGAAACAATAACCGATGGTGTTGGAATGATTTGAGTAACAAACAGATGCACTCTAGCATGCAATAAAGAGTGAATGCATGAGTTCTAAGTGCTGTCATACGCATACCTTCAAGAACAGAGCAGCACTTGATTTTCTTCTCTGGCACAAGGCACATGGTTTGTGAGAAATTGAAGATGTAGTGCATGAACCTGCTGATCTTCTGATTCCATCCACAAAAGCATCAAAAGCTGAAAGATTCTGCACAGCCCAATTAAAGGAAGTGGTGGCTCCTGTTAGATGATCTTTCAACAAGAATGGAGCTTTGCACTCTTGGCTAGGGACACTTGTAGACATGAGGTTCTCTACGGTATGGGTGTTTTGTCAGTGCTATAATATGCTAATACACATTATATTAGTGTTGCGAACAAATATGGACAAAAGTAAGAGAAGTTTTTATACAAAGAGAGAGAGGTAGGAAACTGGATTCACAGACGAGCCTCTTCGAAATCTCACTAGCATGGGTGATGAAGCTATATGACAGAAGGAACGTTTTCGACTGAGACTGTTGAACAGAGCGAGACTTTTTTGAACAATGACTTGTAATTGCTCTCAGACATGACTATCTCTTTGAATCTGACTGGACTTTCACAGCATTAAAATGCTGTTTGGAATATAGCAGTTTAAGTGCAAGCAAAACAAGTTGCTAACATAAAAAAGCGGTCATAACTATAGTAAAAGCTATAAATGCAAGTAAGGTACTAAACACGGAGTAACAAAGGTTTATTTAGTTGTACTCAAAGAGGGGGAATGTGGGAATCCTTCCAATAGAGGGTTTGGAAAGCTGCAAAAGGCAGACCTCAGAGCACAAGCAGAACTGAGTAGACTAAGCAGGATAGTCCTGAGATTTGTCCAGCAGAAAAACGCTTATATAAGTAGTGAAAATTAAGCGTACAACATAAAACAATGGTCCTGTGAATAAACTGCTGAAATAACCTCCTAAGCTTCAAAAAAGTACTACTAGCAACGAACTGAGCCAACTTTAAGCTTAATAATGGAGCTCTGTGCAGTGTTTAAGGCTTACAAGCCAGGTATTAGTATTCAGAATAAGCAAGCCACTGTTTAACCAAAAAGTACTGTGTACTTATAGTGGTTGAAGATAAACTACTGCAATACTGCTTGCTTTGTTGATTGTCAAAAAAGTTACTTAAGTAAGTTACTAACATTAAGTCTGTCTGCTGCCAGGATGTGAGCTTGAATGGCATCTCCCCATAGTCATATACCCCATGGAAAGACCTCAGCGCTCTCACATCAACCAGGACCCTCAGTGCGCTCACCTGAGGATTTAGAGAAGCTGCTCCAGCCAACTTCGACAGACAGTGCAAGTGCTCAGGACTCGAGGTTTTCCTACTTCTTGGGAGAAGAGGTTTGCCTTCCACTCTGGACTTCTTGGGGTTTTCATCGGAGGAGAGCAACGGACACATAAATTCATCTCCACTGATGAGACTCTTGACATTTGCTTGGTTTCCCCATGCGACGCTCTAAACATGGCCAGACAGCTGAGCTACATATTCCTCTGGTATCTCCCGTAAGGACGCATCCACAGCCCTTCCCTGGGCCTCTCCAGAGAGGGAGCAGACGTGCACATCTTCAAAAGGCAGCATTGCCAGCCCCTCTCAGCCCATCCATGGAGAGAAAGAGCTCTTCACCCCTGCTTCCAAGCAGTCTGTTAATGAACCTTTACAGTGTTTTCCTGCAGTGCTCTAGCATGGGTAGATCTCAAAGTGATGAACAGGTAGAAAAGATGTCAAGCACCGTAGAAGGGGACATGAAAACGAGAAAGATTGCTCGCGCTGCTTTTCTGTCCCTAGTGCTGCAGATCTGGCAGGAGTGTTCGGACATTTTGTCCAAGACAGCAGCCTCTGTGTAGGTGATTACAAAGGCAAGGATGAAAAGATACTATGCTGCAAGACAAGTGGTCGGTGGTATAAGGTGCACTCTCCTCTTTCTTATGAATGAAGTCCAGACTAGACTCTGATAGGATGTCGCAGAATGTTTCTAGAGCGCTGTCCTGTCCTGCAAATCAAGGTGTGCCATTCGAAACTGACTCTGTGGCCCCACATCACACTCCCACACAGAGTTGGAGCTGCAGAATATGGCCCTCACTCCAAACAAGCGAGGTTTTTAGAATAAACTCACCAGCATAAGTTAGCATGCATGTTGCAGGTCTGTGGCACTTCCTCGAATGAATCCATTTGTTCTGCTGGATCTTTTGTGATGAGAAACCAAATGTACCAAATCCCAAAGTGCTGGCAAGAATGCAATAAGGCTGTGATATATAAGGTGTTTTGTGTTGTGGGTGGTGGGTGTGGGTTGGGGTGTGTACTGTTGTCCTATATCAGATTAATAATACACTAGCTTAAATCTATTTGTCATCTCATCTAAGGAAAATATTTTAAGAGGAAGACTCACTCCTCCAATGCCCTGGAAGTCTGAATACATTTCCTGAACTGAGAAATTCGTTCAGATTTCCCAGGGGATTGGAGGAGCATGACCGTCTGTGTGCTTCTGTGCTGTCTTGGTGCAAGCAGCACTAGATGCTCTGTGTCCCAAAGACACATTGTCAGCTGAACCAATGTGTTTGGATTCTTGCAGCCACCACCAGACACTTCGGCCCCCCAGGCCCCCACTCCCCCAGCTGCGGCAGGTTCTGCAGCATGGACAGCCCCCAGCTGCTGTGGAAGACTCCTGGGGAAGAGGAATGCCGCCCCTGGATCTGACATGGTGCTGAGTAGCGGAGGAAGATGTTTTCTCCCTCTGCTCAGGCCTAGGCTGCGCATTAGGGCAGGGAAGAAAAGGGGCTGGACTGAGAGCTTGTGAATGTGTTGCATGGCTGAAGAAGCAAAGGCTCCTTGAAATTCAGCTGTGAATAGACAGGAAGGATTTGCTTGGTAAAGCAAGACTTCCTAAAGAAGAGGGAATGAACAATTCATGTGCCGAGAAGCGATGAAAAGGTGTGAGCCTGTGTTGGCCAAGTTGGGTGCCTTCCTTGGTAAAGTCCCTAAGGAGCAGGCATTGTGGTGAGAAGTGAAGGCTTGTAGGTTCTCAGAGCTTTTCTTGATGGAAAGAAAGAGAGAGTGTTGGAGATCTTGCCACTGAAGCCAAAGTGTCGCCGTGCAGGAGAGGGGCGTGCCAAGAGTGCCTCTGTTGTCGTGAGGCAGATGTGAAGGCTGTGCCCCTGGTGGGAAGGCCAAGGCAAAGCAAGGGCTGGGCTGCAGCTGCTGCTCGTGTGTGAGCCCTGCCGTGCGTGTAGGCGCTGCCAGAGCCGGGGTGGGGCTGGGCTGGAAGCTGCAGCTTCTTGTCCCTTCAGGAAGCTGCTGCCTGCAGTCAAGTTTCCATCTGGGAACCCTCAGCTGGGCAGACTGGCCAGTCTTCTGTCCAAGTTGCAGAGCTCAGTCCCCTTGCTCTTGGCATACTCTTGGAAGAGATGGTTCAGTGCTCCCTGCCAGCTGCAGCCTGGAGAGACTGCTGTGCTCAGTGGCTGTGGAGGGAGAGCACATCCCTTGTGCCATGGAGCTGGCCAGGAACTCCTCTAGCAGCCATCTCCATGTGTTCAGTGTCACCACCCACGTTCAACACTGTCAGCTTTGACAGTTGTTTGGAACGTGGTTTTGAAGAAGTCAAATCTTTTTGACTGTAATGTGGCTTTGGGCCCAAGAGTTCTTGTTAGGACATGCAGATTGCTGTGGTGCGGCATGGAGTTGTAGGACCGAGGTGTTTTGTGTAAGTGGTGAGAAAGGTTCTTCTCCTTCTCTTTTCTCTACCTCTTCTCTGCGCGGGGTAACGTCTTCTTCTTTCTCTTCTCTTTCGACATCTTTCCCTCTTTCCTCTTCCCCTCTTTCACATCTTCTCTTGTCCATTTCAGTCTTTCCTACTTCTCTATTCTCATTAATGATCTCAAACAAAAAATCTTTCTCAATTTTCCACTTTCTCCTCTTTCTCTCGATCTATTCCCTTCTCCAAATCTTTCTATCTTCTCTCTTATCCTTCTCTTTCTAACTACTCTACAACAAAAATCTTCTCTCCTCTTTCTTTTCTCTTTCAGGGGAAATTAAATAGGTTGCCCTGAGTCTCAAGGAGAGAGAGCCCCTGGTGGACCAGAGCGCAGCAGAGGAGAAGCTTTGAGCATGAACACGGAGAGCCTGCAAGGAACAATTCCACAGGAAGCACCGAGGAGCTTGGTAGGAAAAAGAGCCCATCAACTGGTTTTAGAGAGTGTGAGATGACAAGCTGCTCTAGAGCTGCTCTGGCAGGAAGGAGATGAAAGGTGACAAGTTCCCTGTCTGCAAAAGGCTTGGTGCCTCCTGTTGCCGTTGAGTTAACAATCCAATGCACATGGCACACACTGCACTTGCGAACACCTGCTCCTCCACGTCTCCAGAAGCTTCCAGGACACTGATCCTCTACTGGGCAAGAACAACAGCAGAGAATAAAAACCTGACCTTAGTGGAAGATGTGTCACCCAAGAACCAGTGTCCACCAGAATTTGTGCTGAATGTCCATGATAAAAAGGTCGCGCAGGACTGTCAGTGCCAGAAGGCAAATCACTGAGTGACTCTGAAGACAAAGAGGAGGAAAAGCCCCAGCAACAAAAGTCAGTAGACAGTCCGAAGCTTTTCATCTCAACATAAATCAATCACTGAGTGCAGTCTCTGATAGCTGTAGTGAGATACATTAAAAATACACGAGCAGAAGATAGCTCTGAGGCCTAAGAAAGCAATTAGTCACAAAACCATCCATAGCCAAGGAAAAACTGAAAATTAACAACCTTAAATAGTGAGAACAAAGGGAAGAGAGAGAGCGACTTGGATCTGCATTTCTTGAGCAAAGCCTGGTGCTGCTAAGCAGTCCCTGTAGGAGATCTTTCCCTCTCAGCTGTGAAAAAAATACAAAATGTCACTGCTTGAATTTTTAAAGTTAAATAGTTAATTGGATAAAAAAAGAACAGATATTTGCAGCACTGTGGTGCTGCCCTGGCCAACAGCCAAACTAACAACCGTGGATATCTATGTATAAACAGTGTATTAACTTTGAGTGGTATTACAATGTCTGAGAATGCAAGCATATTCCAAGTAGTCAACCCGCACTCTAGTTCACACATTCTGAAGGAATTTTTCTGATGTTCAGGGAACTCCCCTTTGGTTTGACTTCTCACGACTCAGGCTATCTGAATGACAACCTGTGTGTCAGGGTCAATATATCTTATTTCACTCTTGTGTCTCCTTCCTGACTTGTTTACATCACTCTGATAAGGAACTTTAGGTATGTTCTCCCTAAATTTAACATGATACTTCTAATGTCCTCTGGACTCACATGTAATAACTGTCAGGGTTACCTTATCACTGGGCAGGTGGTCCAGTGGATGGCCTACACGTTTGACTTACACACTACAGCCTTTTTTTCCCTCGTTATCTTTGCTTGGTCTGAACACAATACACCATCGCACGATTGTTCCGTAAGTGATGCTCGATTAATTATATCCATTACACTAACTATCTATGAGCACGCACAATGCACATGTAAAGGCTGATGAGATCTATAGTAGTTAACAAGCAGCTAAAAGAGTTCTTAAAACTCTGCGATTTCTAAGATACTTTAAATCACTAACAACGTGCATAAGCTAACATACATAAACACCAACAAATGCCATAGTATATCTGGTCATTTCTCAACAGACTGTCATCCCAGCAGCTGGTGGTTGTTTTGAGCAGCTTTGCTCATTCTGCAGAGGCGAGTGGTACGAATGGCCACGGGAGACGTGCCTAGTTCATCACCTCAGCCCCACGCCACCTTCAAGCTTCAGCCATTCCAGTAGAGGACTGAAGCAGGTCCTCGCGTCCAGCAAAGAGAAAGAACCAAGGCTGGCTTCTTGGCCGCCAGCTGCACTGTGTGTGTTTCACAGCTCATCGTGGGGGCCGCTTGCAAGCTGCGAGTTGCTTTGATGATTGGGTATATCTCAAAAACTTCAGAAGTTTGAACACTTGGAAGGACGTCTGGCTATTGATCTAGAGCCAGTGCTTCACATTGCCAAGGGAGAGTCTGCTTTCTGGCCAGTCTTTTCCAAGCCTTGATAGAGAGGACATTCCTACATAGAGATAAAATGTGCACGAGGCTAATATGATCCCTAGTCTCCATTGCTCCAGATTTTCCAGCTGATCTGCTGCCGGAGTTACTGTCTGCCTCATGTGGTGAAGAAAGGATCCGAGAGAGCCTTTGACCATTGGCAAAATGAATCTCTTATGGCAAGAACATAATTATAGATTACAATCTCTGATTTCTACTATCCATATAGTTTCGCCCATTTATAGAGATGTGTCTTACTATGTGGAACATAGACCTGGATAATCTGTCATCTAAACAAGTTAAGTTGACTCTCATATCTTTAGAGATGGGATATCGAAAATTGAAATTACATTTCTAGAATTTGAGATTTACATTTGTATATTAAGAGTAACATTAGACGCCTATCGATTTAAGATGCTACATTAGACATCTACATAGATGCTTTCATTAGACGCTTATATTTCAAACAACCCAATTTACGCGCCTACACTTTAGACATTACATTAGACACTATATTAGACACTTACAAATTTAAAGATGCCTATGTGTAAAGAATAAGTACGTGACCAGTGTCATAGACTGGTCCAGGTGTCTGAACCGAGACCAAACGAGCCAGCTAGTCCCTGAAAGTAAACATAGTCCTTTAGCCTTGAGTCAGCCGATATCCATGCTAAAAACATGCCTGAGAAAGAGAAAGCTTAATTCTGAAAGAATGTAAACACAGGGCAGGACTGACATTAACAGAATAACCAATAGAAAGCTTCAGTACAGCTATGCATTAGCTTGATTAATTACTGTAATAAAAGTCATGCGGAATCAATAAACGAAGCTATTCGAATCACTCATATAAGTTGCATAGTTCGTCCCCCACCCGAACCAATGCCGAAAACGGCAACCAAAGTGGCTCAATGCCTACATTAGATGCCTACATTTACGAACACTACATTAGGATGCCCTAATATTAGACACTTACATTTAGATGCCTTACAATTTTAGCACGCCTCACTTAGACGCCTCACACTAGACACTTACACTAGACTGCCTAATTAAGACCAACTACATTTAGATGTCTACATTCCAGTGACACATTTAGAGCCTACAATTTAGACCCTACATTTAGACACTTACATTAGACGCCTACATTTAGACCCTACCATTTAGACGCCCCCGCCCACACAACCCCCTACCATTAGTATCCGCCTACATTAGATTGCCTACATTTAAGTCACTACCATTAGATGCCGTACATAGACACTTCATTTAGAAAGGCTTCTACTACTATTTAGATGCCTACATTATATGCCAACAATTTAGACGCCTACATAATTAGACACTTACATTTGATGCTTACATTTAATGCTAAGATATAGGGTTTAGAAATTGCATAGTTATTAGTAGAGGTCACAATGAAGTTTAGATGCATAGATGGAGCTGTGTAGCCTAGCTGCATTTTACCTCTCCCCCCTCAGCTGCACTTTCACTCTTGCTTTTCCCCCTGGTGCTCCCTGTGTCCCTGTCCCTGTGCGTCCGACGGCAGCCGCGCCAGCCGACATGAGCACTTCCCAGCCCGGCGTCCTGGGGCGGTGGGAGCTGCCGCTGGCCCCAAAGGCACGTCCCTCGAGGATGCTGCTGAAGGGACGGTGAGAACCGGGAGGCTGCAGGGTGCAGGCTCGGCAGAAACTGAAAGTGACAAGGTGACCCTGAACGGACTGCGGGCAGAGGGCAAGTGGGCAGCCAAGGGCCAACTGGTGCACGAGTGACAGGAGTCGGCACAGCTGGCGGTGGTGGGTCTCAAGGCAAGGGGATAGCTCAGAAAAGGGACTGAGGTGAGAGGATCTCTGGGGAGACTGAATAAGACGAAAGGGGAGCTGGCTCCACACCAAGAGACAATAACGCGACGGCTGAAGGCCAGAGGAGGCCAGCAGGAGGAGCACAGAGGCTCCGGGACTGCAGCTTGTGCCAGGCTTTGAAGCAATTCCAGAGCCTACCCTTTGCCAGCAGCTGCCATGAAAACCTGAGGACAGCCGAGAACGGACGGGAGGCAGCAGGGAGGACTGAAGGCCAGCAAGCAGAGCAGTGAACGGGTAACTGCTGCTGCCAACACGAGAGAGCAGCTGAGGCCCACAGGCCCAGGGGACAGCGGGCTGAAGCCTGGCGTGGCTGTAGGCGCTGGCACTGCCGGCGGGCAGGAGCGGCCCCGCCCGTGCGGGGGCTGCCACGCAGCTGCCGGCCTCGGCAAACAGGGGCTGTCGCTGGGCAAGGCCAGCTGTCGCCGGCAGGGCCCGGAGCCTTGTTGCCGCTCCTGCCGGCTTGCCGGGGCTGCGGACAGTCCCGCCCGCGCTGGCGCTCACCGCAGTCCTGCCATCAGATAACTGGCTCTCTTTCCCCACCCTGCTGGAAGGCTGACTCTTTCCTTCCCTTGAATGAAGTGCACGCTGCTGCCAAGCCGCAACGTCCCCTACTCACTAGCAGCGTCCCTAATTGCTTCCCAGATGTCCCATCACTGCCTGTCCAGCGAAGCTGCTATCTGCACTGGGAGAGGAGGCCGTCAGTGTGACCAAATAAAGGATGTTGCCCTTGCATTGGTCAAAAGCCCTATGTGAAAATTAATAGCAAGCTTCTGAGAAATTGACAAATGGTGAGAAGACTCCTTATTGGGATATTTAAACATTGGGCACAAAAACTTGTCCCAAAAGCAAGTAACCTGTAACCCCAAACGAATTAGAAAGTCCTTGGTCCCTTTAACAATGGATTTTCCTTACCATTAACAGCTATCGAAGTGAGAGGTGATCTCCAAAGTAAATGTTACTTCCCCATATTATTTTGGACAATATAAGAAATCAGAGTTTATGGGATTGCTTTGTAATTATTCAAACAGTGGGCCTATCTGAGGCTGACCAATATCAGCGTACAAATTGCTCAAAAAGAAATGTTGGTCACCTTGTGGAATAGGGCTTGGCTAGAAAGCGCATCCCAATCACAATCCTTGACAGGTGGCCTAAGTCAGCAATATGGAAAATGCAATCACTGGTGTAAGCACTCACGAGCTAAAAGCAAGATACATCTAAGAAAGAAACATAGACGGAACAAGATCTGGAATTCACTCACACGCTCAGGACAAAAGGGGGAAACTCTCTCACACTTCACTTACACTCATAGGCCCGACACTCTCACTTCCCGGGGGGGCTACGATCCCAGCGGGGCACTTGGCCCCTCCCTGGCACCCCTTGGTTTGGGGCTACAGTCCCAACAGGGCACTTGGCCCTTCCCTGGCACCCCTTAGATTTTTCCTGTTCCTATAGACCCTCCACCTACAAACCCTGTTCCTACAGACCCTGATTACAAACCCGTATTCTATAACCCCGATTCCCACAGACCCCATTCCTACAGACCCTGATCCTACAAACCCTGATTCCTACAGACCCCGATTCCTACAAGCCCTGTTCCCCGACCCCAAAGTAAAGCCACCTCCCCCAAACCCAACTAAAGGAAGGAAGTGGGGGCCCAGAGTAGGCCCAATGCCTTTCCTCTCCTAACTAGAGGAAGGAAAGGGGAGGGGGTCCTACCCCTGTTTTGGAGGCGTCTCAATCCCAATTCCACTCACTTCCCCCCATTACTGGCCAGCACCCTCGCGGGAGTCCGGAAACGCAATACTAGGGTCCCTTCGCTTTGGGGGTCTGAGCTGCCAGCCCCGTCTCATTCACTCTCCACTCGCTCGCCTCCAACTCCTGCCACCGGTTCTTGCCTGATCAGTGCTCCTCTGTGTCGCTAATCCCATGCTGTCTTCCCATGTGCGGTGTAGCCAGCTGTTCCCCAGCGGTCCCAGATGGCCAGTCCTGGTGTCCTCTTCGGGTGTGGCTATCCCTGGAGTTATTCAGATTTGTGAAGAACAGGCCCCAGGGAGACTTTGTTGCCACTTTCCAAGACTTCAGAGTGGCCTTGAAGAAATTGGGGGACACCTTTTTTAGAGGGCCAGTTTACAATAGGTGTGGACAAATATTTTTAAACACAAAGGGGATCTAATCAGAGTAGGTCTAAGGAAGAACTTGTTTACTCAGAGCATGGTGCCACCCTGGCACAGCTTGCCCCAAGAGCTTGTAGGTGCCTCGCCCCTGGAACCATTCCAGGACAGGTGGGAAAGGGCTCTGAGCAACCTGATCTCTTTAAGATGTCCCTGCTCATTGCAGGACACTTGCACCACAGGACCTTGACAGGGCCCTGCCAGCCCAGCCCAGTCTAGGATTCCTCACTGTTTTCATTGAAGAGCAGCAAGAGTGGAGGTGAGGAGGAAGGGGGCTCATCTGATGCCTTGGACTTGAGTGGAGGAGGAGCCCATGCCTCAGACCCTGTTTCACCTGCCCCCCTTCACATTTTACCTGCAGGAGCTCCTTGGCAGACCAGCGCTGCTCCTCGTCCTCTGCAGGCAGCAGCTCAGGAAGTCACGCAGGCAAGGCGAGAATCGGTTGGCTGCCGCAGCTGTGGGGTCCCTACTGTGGCTATCAGGCGTTGAGCCTGGATAAAAAGGAAACACGAGGCTCCACCTGCTGCTTTCACATCTCTAAGTGATCCCTCTGGTTTTTTTTAACCTCTGTTTTCAGTGGCACTTTCTGCCCTGGCAGAGACCCAGAGATGACTTTACAACAAAAACCCTGATGCAGCCACAGCTTTTCCAATATTCAGCAGATCTTGCCTTGGCAGCTGATTTCATTGACTGACCTAGTTAGTGGGAGCTACATCACCACAAGCACATTTCCTTCCTTGAGGATTAACACCAGCTTGAGAGGCTTTTTGGAAGAGGGACTTGCTATACTAACTAATTCCAAGGATTAGTCATGAAAGGCATCTCTGCAGTGCTTGTTGGTTCCTTAAGCACAGCTGCCATAAAAACAAAACGAATCAAGCTTTTTGTTCTTGTTCTTGAAAACAATGGGAATTGGAAGGAAAGAAAGGAAATCCACCCGTTATTTCTCAGGTAAGGAAACAAATATTTACAATCTCATCTTCAACACAGACAAATTAAGATGCACAAATGTATTGGGATGAAAATGTTTGAGTACACATAGAAGCCACCTGCAGCTCTGTCTCTCAGCAGTCTGAAATTTCTGCTTCCTTATGTGGAAAAGGAAAACTTCCCATGTTGAAATCAGAAGGAGAATTGTCATCTATGGTCACCCTCTGCTCATTTGTCTACTCAAGTCAATACATTAATGGTAGGCCCATCCCAGAAAGTGTCAGGGAACAAGTGGGAGGTTTTGGCAGGCTCTCCACATGGAGAACATGCCTTGGGCTATGAGAGAAACACGGTCACTGAGGGTTTCAGCAACTATGCACAAGAAGCAGAGGAGACTCAGTGGCCTTTACACCCTCCTGCCCAGCTTTCAGGCATGTTTCCCAGTGAGAGAAACTGCACAGGGGATTAAGTTCCTCTCTACAAACCACCACCTTTTAAACTCTGCTAGGTTTGGGCTTCTTTTCTTCATTTCTGGAATGTAACACCAGTTCTGAGAGGCTTGCCTTGTGCTTTTAGGGGCATCTTCACAGACAGACAAGTGGGAACAACTTGAAACCCAAAGCCAATGTTGCTGAGAAGGGCTGGGGAGTGTTTGCCTGTGGTGAGGCTTGAGCTGTCCGGCAATCCCCTTCCATGATGTGCGGAAACATCCAGCTGCTCCCGGAACTCAGTCCCTCTGGGCACGCAGGCCTCTGGAAACACCTGATGATTCCAGTCTTTCTCCTGCTCAAGAGCATCTAACCTAAACTGAGCTCCAGTTTCTTCAGCAAAGCCAAGGATGCTCACTTCCAAGCAGCTGACAGTGTTCATGGAGCTCAGCAGGATTTCCTGATACTCCTCAGGCCAAGGAATTACAGTGTAATTTGGCAAGACATCAGGGGAACAATATCCAATGGGGTTCATGTGCATCCAAGCTCTAATGCAGGACAAACCAGAGGGAGAGAGCTCATTCTGCTTTTGCAAGATGGTATTTAGAAACAGACTTGGATTACTCAAACCTCAGCTTGCAGAATCCATCTAAAATAGACAAAAATAACAATGGCAGGAGGCCTTGGAGTCTCCATAGAAACACCCACCAGGATAATAATAACTCTGCCTAGTGGCAGTGAAGTAGATGGTGGCCAAAGAGACTTTGTTCCTTTTCCCTTCAACACAAAGCAAAATTTCCAAGCCTAAAATGGCCAATGTACTCTCCTTGATTAAAAGCAATTATGTAATTCATTCAAGTACGCAATGTGAGTTGAACATAGGGATCACAGGTCACGCCTGATGTTCCTGTTCATTGGTGGAACCTGCAAACTCTGATTTTATGCTATTTTTAAATGTGTCAATTGTTGGTTTCATAGAGCTTTTTTGGCAAAAGCGTGGGTTTATGGTTTGGTTTATGTTATAGATCCCCTCTCTTGGACTTTCAAAAGGTGAAATTTTAGCTAAAAGGACAAAAGCAAAGTTTTAAATTGATATATGTGGGAGGATCTTTTGCCAAAAATTAGCTCACAAAAAGGATGGAGCAAAATCGAATGATACGCTGGGTGTTGGTTGGTTTTAATTGCTTCTTGTAGTCCAGATTTAGCTATGGAACAACCAAAAACAAATGATTGGCTGACTTTAGCCCAGGCAGCAGGCTTGGATACCATATGTTTGTCTAATTCGGAACCAGAAAAGCCTTTCTCAACCTGTCTGGTCTGTGTGCCATTGCCTTATCAACAGGTGAGTTTTTATTGACAATCCCTTCTGATGCGTCCTACCTCTCCACAATTAATAACATTGAGCCTTCTCGCTCAGTGGTTGTCACTAGTCTATCTATTCTGTATCCACCCCCATGGGAGGTAGTTTAGGTTTATTTTGGCTTGTTTCAGAGGAGGACTTTTGTCCCTTTTTCACTGATCTCGATGCGGTTGTCCTTGCCCGATCCTCTGTTTACCTAGACTCTCCCTGGCTACAGCTACCATGATCTGGCTTGTTAGCTTTGCTTTCTCTTCTTCTCTTCCTTAAATAAATATTTTTAGAAGCTTCCTTTAAACAGATTTCATTTATTCCCCTCTCCGCCATCTTCCATTTTCTCTAACTTTCTCCGGAATGTCTGGCCCATTGTCGTAACAAAATTTTGCTTTTTAGGAAGCACTTGGCCCTCAGCAATCTATCAGGACCTCTGTTGTGGGAAGTATAATTTGGAAGTTCTTCTCTTTATCTAGAGGCCAAGCAGCTGGGGTTTTTCATCTTTCTTCTTGCATACTTATCAAAAGTTAGTTATTACTTCAGGGAACTGATTCCTTTATTTCCTCTAACCATTCAGCGGACCTATACTCTTCATGTTCCTCTATTCCCTCCTATTAGGGTTCCCACTCAGGTCTGTGAGTGGTAATTTTTTTTGTCACTGGGGTCCTCCTGAATTGACTTTTTCTTCATGTTACTATTTACTTCCATGGGACTGATTCCTTCTATTTCCTCCTTAACCATCAGGGACCCTATACTCTTCCATGTTCCTTCTATCTTTTCCTCCTCCTCATGAGGGGTTCCCAACTCATGGATCTATCGTGAGCTGGGGTAAATTTTTTGGTCACTGGGGTCTTTCCCTGAACCCGATTTTCCCACTCCCAGATCCGCATTTCCTTGCAGCCCTTCTTTCACTTCTCACTTCTTCGGGTCGGAACAGAATTTTAAAAAATAGATGTTCAAACTCCCCCAGGTGTAAAAATGTTGGGGGCCTTAGAAATGTGGTCTTACCTGGTCTCAATATACCTATGGATCTTCCACCCAAGTTCCCAGCTCCTCGTTCTTTAAAAACCTCTAACTGTTGGTGGCTGTGTTAATTGGGCATGCACAAACCCAAGTTCCCCATGTATATCCAACCCATGCGGACTGTCCTCTAAGGAAAGAAGGCTGTCCTACTCTTAGATGTTTTTGATCTTGTTGTTTTCTGTAAGGGTTCCCGTTCCGTGGACGTCATACCTCTTCTAGACGAGCAAACGGTAATGGAGTGGGGTGCTTGAAGTTGGGGTTTTATTAATAAACTGGGTTTCAGAGATGGAGGGGCCCGAAACCCTTCCCAGCTAGGGGATGTAATGGTTTATATGTAGTAGGGTCAATAAGTTGGGAGATAGAGTATAATAATATAAATAATAATATATAAACTCATAGGAAGAGACACTGAGGGTGGGCTGGAAGAGACAGTTGAATTAGGTTGACGGTGTTGAGACTGGAGAATGACTGATTAGAGGGAGGGGGCGACAAGGAAAGTATGTGGGACAGAACGATGGGAAGTGGAGGTTTAGGGTAGGAGATATAACCATATGCCTCCCAATTAGGAGCAGGTAATGGTTATGGGTGGGTACGGTAAATAAGGGGGAGGAAAACAAAGAAACCCCGTATGAAGAGACCACTGAGGTTGGGGCTAGAAGTTGAGGGGAAAACTGAGAGAAATGACTGGGATACTTAGAGGGAGGTGGAAACAGGATAGTATGTTAAGCAGTTGGCTGGTTCCAAGAGGTTTACAGACTGGCGATCTGGGAGAGGAGCCTGAGGCATTGCCGTGGTAAGGTAAAACAGGCATGGGAACGGAGGAGAGGTAAGTTAATCGAGGGGTTCCCACTTTGATTGTTAACCTCTTCTTCCCCCTCATGCTTATCTTTCTTAGTTTTTGTAGTTACCAGAATTTTTATAACCTCATTTGGCCACATGGTATTCCTCTGCCAACATTTGCAGCAATTTAAGCATATGTTAAAGCATTATTGTTAATCTGCTCGAGATTGGGACTTTCTCGGGTTTCAGGTATTTGGTTTTTAATTGGAACAACATCCATGGATCTTCTTGTCCCATACCCACAGCACTCCACTGTAGTAGTTAACTTGGGGCCAGACTTCCATAAAAAATAGTGAATCATTTTAATTTGTCTTAGCCTTTTGTTGGCCTCCCAAGTGTCCCCATTGATCTAACATCTGTTTTCCAAAGAGGACCTATCAGTGGGGAATATTTTTCTTCTTTTTCTTCAATTTTCTTCTTCCAGATCTTTTCTCTACTCACACACTTTCCCACATACTGACCCGAATTTGTATTTTTGTTTCTTAACTAAAATCTTAAGGTGTGCCCCTATCCAAACGGAAAATGGCAGACAAGGCAAAACCAACACTTTAATACTTTTTTACTGTTTCAAGCATTTCATTTCTCACTTTCACACTAGTAAGGGTCTTAGGAACTTTCACTCAACACGCTCAGGAACAAACAAGGGGGAAACTTCTTCACCACTTCACTTACACCTATAGGCCCGACACTTCTCACGTCCCGGGGTGGCTACGATCCCAGCGCGGGCACTTGGCCCCTCCTTGGCACCCCTTGTTTGGGGCATTACGTCCCAACAGGGCACTTGGACCTTTCCCTTGGCACCCCTTAGATTTTTATCCTGTTCCTATAACCCTCCACCTACAAACCCTGTTTTTCCTACAGACCCTTGATTACAAACCTAATTCCTATAACCCCGATTCCCACAGACCCCGATTCTACAGGACCCTTGATCCTACAAACCCTATTGCCTACAGACCCCGATTTCTACAAGCCCTGTTCCACCGACCCCAAAGTAAAGCCACCTCCCCAAACCCACTAAAGGAAGGGAAGTGGGGGGCCCAGAGTAGCCCAATGCTTTTCCTCTCCTAACTAGAGGAAGGAAGTGGGAGGGGCCTTACCCCTAGTTTTGGAGGCGTCTTCTCAACACCAATTCCACTTCACTTCCTCGCCCCATTACTGGCCAGCACTCCTCGCCGGCGTGAAGTCCGGAAACGCACCAATACTAGGGGTCCCCATTCGCTTCAGGGTCTGATGCTTGGCCAGCCCCGTTCTCATTCACTCTCCACTCTGGCTCGCCCTTTCCCCAACTGCCCGCTGGGCGTTCTATACCAGATCCCAGTCTCCTCTGTGCGCTAATCCCATTGCTGTCTTCCCATGTGCGGTATGTAGCCAGCTGGTTTCCCCAGCGGTCCCAGATGGCCACGTCCTTGAGATGTCCTCTTTCGGGTGTGGGGCTATCCCTGGGAGTTCATTCAGATTTGTGAAGGAACATGGCCCCAGGGAGGACTTTTGTTTGCCACTTTCCAAGACTTCCGAGGTGGCCTTGAAGAAATTGGGGCGGACACCTTTTTTTAGAGGGCCAGTTTACAATAGGATGGGACAAATATTTTTAAACACAAAGGGGATCTAATCAGAGTAGGTTCTAAGGAAAGGAAACTTGTTTACTCAGAGCATGGTGCCACCCTGGCACAGCCTTGCCCCAAGAGCTTGTTACAGGTGCCTCGCCCTGGAAACCCATTCCAGACAGGGTGGGAAAGGGTCTCTGATGCAACCTGAATCCTCTTTAAAGATGCTCCCTGCTCATTGCAGGACACTTTGCCACCACAGCGGACTTGACAGGGCGCCCCTTGCCAAGCCCAGCCCAGTCTAGGATTTCCTCACTGTTTTTCATTTTGAAGAGCAAGCAAGAGTGGGGTGAGGAGGAAGGGGGTTCATCTGATGCCCTTGGACTTGAGTGGAGAGGAGCCCATGGCCTCAGACCTGTTTTCACCTGCCCAGCCCCTTCACATTTTTACCTGCAGGCGCTTCCTTGCGCAAGGGACAGCCGCTGCTCCTCGTCCCTCTTCAGGCAGCAGCTCAGGATAGTCACGAGGCAAGGCGGGAGAGAATCCTTGGGCTGCCGCAGCTGTGGGGGGTCCCTATTGTGGCTATTCAGGCGTTGAGCCCTGGTATATAAAAGGAAACACGGAGGCTCCACCTGCTGCTTTCTCACATTTCTCTTAAGTGTCCCTCTGGTTTTTTTTTTTTTAACCTCTGTTTTCAGTGGCAACTTTTCTGCCCTTGGCAGAGACCCAGAGATTGACTTTACCAACCAAAAACCCTGATGCAGCCACAGCTTTTCCCAATATTCAGCAGATTTCTTGCCTTGGGCAGCATATTCTTCATTTGACTGACCATAGTAGTGGGAAGCTACATACCACAAGCACATTTTACCTTCCGTGAGGATAACACCCAGCTTGAGAGGCTTTTTTGGAAGAGGGGCTCTGCAGTACTAACTAATTCCAGGATTAGTACAACATGAAAGGCATCTCTGCAGGTTGCTTCTTTGGGTTCCTTAAGCACAGCTGCCATAAAACAAAACGAATCAAAGCTTTTGCTTTGTTCTTTTTGAAAACAACTGGGAATTTGGAAGAAAGAATAGGAAATCCACTCCGTCTATTTCTCAGCAGGTAAGGGAAACCAAAATATTTACAACTCATCTTCAACACAGACAAATATTAAGATGCACAAATGTAGTGGGATGAAAATGTTTGAGTACACCATAGAAAGCCACTGCCAAAGCTCGTCTTCTTCAGGCCACGTCTGGAAAATTTCTGCTTCCTTATGGTTGGAAAAGGAAATACTTCCATGTTCGAAATCAGAAGGAGAATTTGTCATCCCTATGGTTCACCCTCTGCTCATTTGTCTACTTCAAGTCAATACATTAATGGGTAGGCCCATTCCCAGAAAAGTGTCATGGGAACAAGTGGTGAGGTTTTGGCAGGCTCATCCACATGGGAAACATGGCCTTGGCGCTTATTGAGGAAGAAACACGGGTCCACCTGAGGGTTCAGCAAAAACTATTGCACCAAGAAGCAGAGAAGAGACTCACTGGCCTTTACACCTTCCTGCCCAGCTTTCAGCATGTATTCCCAGTTTGAGAAGAAACTTGCACAGGGGATTCAAGTTCCTCTCTACAGAACCACCACCTTTTTTTAAAACTCGGCTAGGTTTGGCGGCTTTCTTTTTCTTTCATTTCTGGAAATGGTAACACCAGTTCTGAGAGGCTTGCCTCTGTTGCGCTCTTCTTAGGGGCATCTTTTTCACAGACAGAACCAAAGTGGGAACAAGCTTGAACACCCAAAGCCAATGTTGCGCTGAGAAGGCGCTGGGGAAGTGGTTTGGCCTGTGGTGAGGGCTTGAGCTGGTTCTGGCAATCCCTTCCATGATGTGCGGAAACATTGGAACAATCCAGCTGCTTCCCTGCGAACTCAGTCCCTCTGGGCACGCGGCCTCTGGAAACCCGTTTGATGATTCACAGTCTTTCTCCTGCCTCAAGAGCCATCTAACCTTAAACTTGAAGCTCCCAGTTCCTTCAGCAAAAGGCCAAGGACTGCTCACTTCCAAGCAGCTTTTGACAGTGTTCATGGACTAGCTAGGATTTCCTGATACTTTCCTTCAGGCAAGGAATTACAGTTTGTAATGTGGAAGACATCAGCTGGGAATCATGGAACAATATCCAATGGGGTCATGTGCATTCCAAGCCTAATGACGGACAAAAAACAAACCATGAGGGAGGGAGAGCTCATCTGCTTTTGCAAAGATCGGTCATTTAGAAACAGGGACTGGATTACCTCAAACCTCAGCTTCAGAAATCCATCTAAAATAGACAAATAACAATGCAAGAGGCCTGGAGTCTCCATAGAAACACCCACCAGGATTAATTAATAAACTCTGCAGCTAGTGGCAGTGAAGGTAGATGGTGCGCCAGAAGAGATTTGTTCCTTTCCCTTCACACCAACAACAGCAAAATTTTCCAAGTCCTAAAATGGCCAACCCTCTCTCTCCTTGTGATTCTTAAAGGCCAATTATTGTCAATTCATTTCAAGTACGCCAATGTGAGTTGAACCATAGGGGATCACAGTCACGCCTGAATGTTCCCTGGGTCATTGGTGTTGGAACCTGGCAAACTCTTGAGTTTATGCTATTTTACATGTGTTCAATTGTTGGATTTTCATAGAGCTTTTTGGCAAAAGCGGGGTTATGGTTTGGTATGTTATTATAGAAATCACCCTCTCTTGGACTTTTCAAGGTGAAATTTGAAGCTGAAAAGGACAAAAGCAAAGGTGTTGTTTTTAAATTTGATTATATGTGGGAGGATCTTTTGCCAAAATTAGCTCACAAAAAGGATGTAGGAGCAAAATTTCGAATGATTACGCTTCGGGTGTTGTGTTTTGCGTTTTAAATTGGCTTTGTAGTCCAGATTTGCTTTAATTTGGAACAACCAAAAAAACAAATGATTGGCTGCTGACTTTAGGCCCAGGCCAGCAAGGCTTGATACCATATGTTTGTCAAATTTCGGGAACCAGAAAAGCCTTTTTTCTCAACTGTCTGGTCTGTTGTGCCAATAAAGGGATTTGCCCTTGCATTTCAGGTCAAAAGCCCTTATGGTGAAAATTAATTAGTCAAGCTTGGTTCTGAAAATTGACAATTTGGTTGAAGAAATTCCTTTATTGGATTTTTAAACATTGGGCCAAAGAACTTTTCCCAAAGCAGTAACCTGTAACCCCAAACAGAATTAGAAATCCTTGGTCCTTAAACAATGGATTTCTGCTTACGCTTTACAGCTATGATTCAGTGAGAAGGTGATCTCCAAAGTACAATGTTACTCCCATAATTATTTTGGCATATATAGAAATTCAGGGTTTTGGCGATTTTCTTGCTTTTGTTAATTATTTCAAACCAGTGGGCCTTTCTTGAGGCTGACCAATTATCCACGGACAAATTCACAAAGGGATGTGTGGTTCATTTTGTGGAGGATAGGGCTTTGGCAGGGCATCCCATAACTCCTTTGAATGTGACCATTGTAGCATTGGAAATTTGCTCACTGTGACACCCACCTACTGCCTAAAGGCAGTCTATTTAAGAAGAACAACATAGAGGAAACAAGATCGCTCGCGTCATCTATTGATGAAAACTGTAAAGAGTGATTTTGTGCCTGGAAGCTGCAAAAGAGTTTCATCAGTTTGTTTTTACCCCCAACTGCGCTTCAGCAATGGCATTGAAACAATTGTAATCCGTTTGATGTTGGCTGATGTAAACAAACTAATGCCACATTGCACTTCAATCATGCATATGCATGACAGATTGCTAACAGTGCTGGCATGCTCCCTTCCAAACAGAGCAAGCAATTGATTTCTTCATGGCACATGGCATGGTTGTGAGGAATTTGAAGGATTGTGTTGCATGAACGCTGTCTGATACTCTGAATCCATCCACAAAAGCAATCAAAAGCTGAAAGATTTGACAGCCTCCAATTAAAAGAAGATGGTGGGTCCTGGTTAGATGATTTTTCCAAGATTGGAGCTTTGCACTTGGCTAAGGGAACTTTGTAGTAGAATAGTCTCTATGGATTGGGTGTTTTTGGTCAGTGATACTTAAGTAGTAATACCTTGAAATTACATCAGTGTGTGTGAAAAATGATTGGCAAAATTCAAGAAGTTTCATTCACACAAGAGAGAGGGAGGAAATAGATTCACAGAGAGCTTTTTCGAAATCTCAAAGATGGGAGGCATTGAAGGTTTATGAATTGAGACCTTTTTTGGAACAGAGAACTTTGACATGACTAATTTTGCCTTCAGAAGTGCTTATGCCTTTGAACTGACTGGACTTTCACAGCATTAAAATTGCTGTTGTTAGAAAGTATAGCAAGGCTTAACTGCAAAGGAAAAAGGGTGTTTAAGCATAGTAATAAGCAGAATTATATAGTAAAGCTACTGAAACCAACGTAGTAATAAAGAGCAGTTACAAGTTTTGTTGGTTCTGAACCGAGAGGGGGAACTTGTGGGAAATCCTTTCAAATCAGAGGGTTTTGGGGAAAGCTGCAAAAGGCAGACCTCAGAGACAAGCAGAACGTGTTAGAGCTAAGCAGATAGCCGTAAGATTTGTCAGCAAAAAATTATATAAAGTAGAAAGTAAGGGACAAATAGAACAATGGCTCTGGTGTAATTATGCTTGGCTAATAACTCTCCTAAGCTCAAAAAAGTTATATCTAGCAAGAATTAGGAACTTCTAAGCTTAATAATGGGCTCTGTGCATTGTGTTTTAAGGCTTACAACAGGGTATTTGTATTCAAATAAAGCAAAGCATTGTTTTAACAAAAGTCTTGTGGCTTATAGTGGTTGAATAAAGAACTACTGTCAATATGCTTTTGCTTTTTGTGATTGGTCAAAAAAAATTACTTTTAAAGTAAGTTCATACATTAAGTTCTTGTCTGCCTGCCAGGGATGTTGAGCTGCTGGCCATCTTCCCACTTGTCATAACAACATAATGAGACTGAATGCTGAGAAAATCAAAAAGCTCAAGGCAGCGTTTCCTCAGCACTCCTGTCCCATTCATTGACTTTGTACACAGGCCCGTTTTGGCCAGCATTAGTGTATTTAGATGTTAAATTTTTACAATCTATGTTAAATATAATATGATATTACTTCATACATTTTAAAAATATTTGTTTTTTTCATTATTGATTTATATCTTTTTCATTGTCATTTTAGATTTGAATAAATTCCCTCCCGTGGAGAAGTGGAAGCATGTCAGCAGTCCATCCCTCCCAAAAACCTTCTGCCCACACAGCAGGTCTCAGCCCCGGTGTGTGCATGCACACCCACCCACGCTGTGCTTTGCTCTTCTCAGCATTTCTCAGGGCCTGGTTTGCACAGAATTGGGTATGAATTTACTCGACGGAGCCACGAGTGGGGGTGGGTGTCCGCTTGTCATGACACTCATGTGGCAAGGACAACACAGAGCCCCTCTCAAATCACAATACCCACCAGCCCTTTTCATTCCTGCTTGGGCATTTGAGGGAACCTTGTGCGAGAACTCTCGGTCCGACGACTTTCTCTCATCTGCCTCTGGCACTACAATCCATTTCATTGGGACCACTGTAAGAAAAAAAAAAAGAACCCTATTGTTCTGAAGTTTCTGGCCCTGTTGGGAGGAAAGCTTAGCATGCAAGGGCCCTGAGAACCTGAGCACAGCTCCTGACATTTTGCTTAACTATTCGTTCACAGGTGTGCTTGCTGCTATGCTACACTGAACCGAATGATTAACGGCGAGAAGAGTGGGGCACCTTTGCCGTTTTGCAAACAACTTAGCCTTATGAAGTTTTTCCTATCTTTCTCGGGCTGGCTGGACTTCTCTGAGTTTTGTGTGGTTGGTCCCCCACAAGAAAGACCACCTCCACTTGTCTACAAACCACCGTGTGACAGACAGACTGAGATGGTTAAGAGGCCTCTCCATTCAAAGGACTGAGACACTGAAATCCCTATGTGGAAAGGCACAACCCCCTCCCCCTTCCGACTCTTTTCCAACGACTGTGAGTTTGGTGCAAAACCCCTAACCCGGGGGAGGTGTTTGTGGGGAGCCAAGCTTAAAAC
Source organism: Sporophila hypoxantha (assembly GCA_002167245.1). Taxonomy (NCBI): domain Eukaryota; kingdom Metazoa; phylum Chordata; class Aves; order Passeriformes; family Thraupidae; genus Sporophila; species Sporophila hypoxantha. The sequence goes on from NDFG01000789.1 coordinate 26,703, forward strand.
CCAAAGCAAGATGGATGTTGCCAGTGTGCGAGCAGTGGACCAAGAAAGAGACAATGGCCTCTTGGCAACACTGCTGAGAACATGGACTGTTGTTGTACCCTTTCTCTAAATTACCATTTTTCTCTCCCCAAAAATAGCCAATAGACTACCTTTTTTGATTCATTGTTTCAAGATTTACCCCTTCCCCCCATCATAAAAAAAAAAAGAGTAGAATAAGCAGTTCAGGACGACTGCAACCCCTTCAGACGAACTGCAAAACCCCCCCAAGATTCTCCCCAATGATGTGACCTGGTGTGAAACTCCCATCGGCTAGGAAAATTGAAGGACTTCACAAGTTTCTTGTTGGTAAGCTAAATACCTTCCTTTCTCTGCTCCCACTTTTCCTTATTTTTCCCTTTTTTCTGGCAATTCCTCCCCAACACATTTTTGCTTTGTGGTTAGTTATTCAATTTATAAAGTCGCTTGCATCTTATTTCTTTGCTGCTTGATTTATCACTTTGCCAAAATGCCCTGAATGTCCATAGCTCGTCTCGTCTAGTTTTTCATGCAACCCTGAGATCAAATCCAGAAACTATCATGAAACTCGTTTTTGTAAGGAAACGGCTCATGACAGAACTCTTAAAAGCACCAAATTAAGACACAGAAGAATAAGGTGGAAAACATTGGCATTCATTGCTACTGCTGGTTCATCCTCCTGGTGGAAAAATCTGTTGGGTTTCTTAAAGTCATAGCTTTCCAAAAACTAGGAAAAAGAAAATTCGCAGAATGGACATGACTGCTCAGCACCAGTAGCCCAGTTGTGAATGGTTTCCTTGACTCTGGCAAAGCTGGTGGTAGTTAAACAATGGACTCCCATCCTGGGTTCAATCCACCTGCCCTCACCTTGCTAGCAAAGCACCAGCAGCAGCAGCAGCTACATCAGGTTCAATTTTCTTTCAAAAAGCTGCTGTTAAATTTTTGGGAGAGAAAGGAAAACATATAACACTGTGGAATATAATGGCAAGACTCTGAGGAACAGCTCTCCAAAGCAAAGGGCGCAGGCTCTCTCTGGGCCCCTCCTTTGTGCTCCACGCAAGCCGGGCTGCCCTGGCTGCCCAGGACCCTGCGGCTCCGCGGGCTCTGCAGAGTCTGCACAGCGGGGAGGCAGCTTCGGGCACCCCAGCCCCTGCGGCAGGAAGTGGCTGCTTGCTCTGCGAGGGCTGCCTGTGGGCAAAAGCAGGGTGCTGGCCTTCTGCTCTTAGGCCTAGCCTGGCCTTGCAGGGGGGCCTAACCCTGTTCCCTGGTTCTCCAATGTGCTGAAGACAGACTTGTTGTGGTCCAGCTCTGCACTGGGTGATTTGCACCCACAAAATTACTGAGGGGACTAAGGCCTGAAACAACAGACCCTGGACTGAAACCTCAAACAACAGGAACCTGAGCCAAAGCTGCCCTCTAGATGGACCTTTCCAACCCCAATGTTCTATGTTATGCTCCTTAACCAAGTGTTACTATCACAAGGATTGTTGCATCCATTCACTTGTGAAACACGTCATCACCTTTTGCCCATGAGGAAAATGGACAAGCGCCACACCATGGCCCTTGGTTCCTCCTATGAGCCCTGGCCAGGCTCAGGGAGAAAACAAGGAGAATGGAAGCAGCGTTCCCCCCAGCAGAAAGCTCTGGCAACACTTCTCAGCCCAGTCCTGCAGAGCGGGCTACTCTCACAGCGCACTTCGCGAAGGCCTCGTGGCGGCAAAGGTGGAGGCACCGCAGGATTTCCTGGTTCCCGGCCGTGGCCTCTGGCAGGCGCTTGGCTGGGACAGCTTCCCCCAGCTGATGTGCAGGCTCTGGATGAAGGGAAAGCATTGGTAAGCTGAGTGATGTTATCTTCCCGATAATCATCCAGAAGCACCCTTTCAATAATTGCTGAGGTAGCCATTGCTTAGGCTTATCTTTCCTGACTCTTTTTTGCCTTTTTGCATTTTACAGTAAATTACACGTGTCCTTCAGGCTGCGTGTCCTGTGTCTGCATCTCTGACCTCTCCCCACCATCAAGACAAACACACAGCCCGTTTAGCAGCGAAGACCTGCCTCTCTGTCAGCCCGTCTCTTGGCAAACACTCCTGGTGGCCATCTCCACAAATGAGAATTCCCACTTTGCCAACTTCCTTTTTCTGCAGGCAGCGTGAGAAAAGAGAGCACTCCCAGCTCTGGACAGCCCCGGAAAAACCAGCTGCCTTTCAGCAGTCCACAACCCTGAAATATCAATCTTCTTTCCCTTAATCTGCCGCACTGGGACTCCACCAAGAGGCCTTTTGTCCAAGGATACACACAGAATGCTCAAGGATGGAGCAGCAGTTTTGAAACACAAACTGCTCAGATTTAAAGCTGCCTTTATCAAATTGAGGCACACCAACCAACCTGTCCAAAAGGGTAAGCAGGGCAGAAAGAGAAGCTCCTCCCCCACAACAGGCAAACTGCTCGTGCTTCCTTCTGTTCCAGCTGGAGAGAGTGGTAGAGGCATGGGCTACACCTTACTTTGGTTGGAAGCCCCTGGAATTGGCCTGATCTGGGAGGGCAGCAAAAGGAATTTCCCAAAAAGTAGAAGCGAAAAGATTCTCTGGAAGCAGTAGATGATGAGAATATTTTGCTGCAGAAAAGCAAAAAAAAAAAAAAATATAAAAAAAGATTGAAGCATTTCAAGAACAGCCGCAGACTGAATTTGGTTTGGCCAAATATGACAACATAAGTAGCATGTGGGCGTGTCAGGCCAGGCTTCAGAATGAACCTGCAAGGCTCTGAGATAAATCATCACTGGTGTCCGTCCACCAGCAGCACAGCACAGTCCCCAAAACAAGACTGTCAAGGAGCTAAGGAAACATAGCTTCCCCCTTCAGCTCCCCCAGCAGCTCCTAGGGAGCCTCTCTCCACTGGGCGATATCTCCTTTCTGTCAGTCTGCGAAGTGACACAAGAGTTGGCCTGCTAGAGGCACTTTTGGCATGGGCAACTCTCCCCAGAAGGGGGTGAAGAAAAATGTAGGGTGATGTCCTGAGGAAAGAAAAAAGCAACTCTGTAGGGAAGACGCTACTCAACGTGTAGAGCTTCTGGTACTCTCAGGCCAGAAATCCCTTTAATGATCAAGGGCAACATCCGCTCATGTCCTGGGGCAGCGAACTTTGGCTTTAGATATCAATGCTGGACAAATTGCTGGCCCATTTCCTGGCTGTCTCAAGTGTAGCTGACTCCCAAGAATCACGAAGAAATGTTAGCCAACTCTAGGGGCAAGAGATACATGGCAGACCATGCTGAGATATAAACGCAACACTGCTGTGAAAAGGAGACCAAATGATTGTTTTTCTAAACGCCCCCCTTTTCAATCCTTTCCCAGCCAAGCAGGAGGCAGCAATGTCCTAAAAACTCTGTCCCAAACTGGTTACCGAGGCATGGGATGCAGCGTGGGGAACAGAGCCTGTACTGCTCCCAGTGAAGACCTGCCCTGGCCCATTTTTTTTTTTTTTTCCCCTTTTTCCCTTCCCCACTTTTTTTTTTTTTTTTTTTTTTTTTTTTTTTTTTCCCTTTTTTTTTTTTCCTCCCCTTTCCCCTTCTTTTTTTTTTTCCGCCCCCCCCCCCCCCCACCTTTTTTTTTTTTTTTCTTGTTTTTTTTTTCCCTTTGTTTTTTTTTTTTTTTTTTTTTTTGTTTGTTTTTTTCACGTTCCCTGGCTGCCTGGCCCCTTCCCTGTCCCTGCTGGAGACCGTGCTGTGCTGTGCCAGTGCCGAGCCGAGCCCGGCCAGCGGTCACTGACTTTATCGGAATGACCTCCCCTTGCCGCCCAGCCGGGCGTAATTGAAGCATACACACTATTGCTAAACTTTGACTGAAGTATTTATTGAGAGTCTTTGTCGCGTGATTTTCAGGTTTTTCACAGAACTCAGGGAGCTTTCTGTATTTCCCTGACAGGATGAGTACAGTTGCTGAAGGGAACAGCACCCAAAGACCAAGAGTGACCCAGCCTTCCCTTTGCTTCCCTTTTTCCTCCTCACGTGCTAACACAGCGCTCTCATACCCGGACCTCAATGCCACCTATCACCTGAGGGATTTTAGAGCTGCCCGTCCAGGCACTTCCAGCTAAGTTGCAGGTGACTCAGGACTCAGAGGTTTTCCTAGCTTCTTGGGAAGAGTGTTTGCACTTCCCTCTGGGACTTCTTGGGGTTTTCATCGGAGGGAGCACGGCACATGCAAATTTTTCATCTCCACTGTGAGCTCTTCATTTGCTTGGTTCCCATGCGAGCTTAAACGGCCAATCCTGAGCTCATGTTTCCTCTGGTTCTCTAAGGAGCCATCACACAGCCCTTCCCTGGGCCTCTCCAGAGAGGGAGGCAACGTGCACATCTTCAGAGGCAGCAGTTGCAGCCCTCTCAGCCCATCCAGGGAGAAGAAAGAGCTCTTCCTACCCCCCTGCTTTCCAAGCAGGTCTGGTTAATGAACCCTTTAAGGTTTTCCTGCAGTGCTCTAGCATGGGTAGATCTCAAGTGAGAACAGTAGAAAGTGTCAAGTCGCCGTATGGAAGGGGGACCTTGAAAACAGAAGATTGCTCGGCTGCTTTCCTGTCCTAGCTGGCAAGATCTTTGGAGGGTGTTCTGGGACATTCCAAGAAGCAGCCTCTGTGTAGAGTGATGGTACAAGGCAAGGATGAAAAGATACTATGTGCATAGACAAGTGGTCGGTGGGTTTTTAAGGGTTGCACTCTCCTCTTGTTCTTTGAATGAAGTCCAGACTAGACTGATAGGATAGTCGCAGAATGGTTCTAGAGACGCTGGTCTGTCCCTGCAAATCAAAGCCGTGCATTTGACTGCCGACTGGGGGTTCTATGTAGCAAATATCACGAAACGGGACGGGAGCTCTGAGGAACGTGCCTTGAAGGCTGTTTTATTTTCAAGCATCAGTCTCATCGTACATGATGGATGAAGACAACTGGACAGGTGCCAGCAGCGTCACAGTGCCAGGCAGCAGACTCAACGAAGGCTTAATTGATATCAACTTCTTATTCATAAGTTTCTTGACGCACTCAGAGAAAGCAGAAGCATATTGCACAGTAGTTCTAATCTACTATAAGCGACATCGTAGCCGTTTGTTATAGAGACAGATGCTTGCTTATTCAAGATACAGTACCTATCTTGGTAAGCCTTAAAACTACAATGCACAGACGGCTTCCACTTATTTAAGCTCAAACGCTTTCCTAGATATCTTGCTCGAATTAACTTCTATAGCTTAGACGAGTTAGTTCTAGACAATAGCATTAATACACATAGGTCCATTGGTTTCATTGTGTCCTTGCCTTTTGCGTACAGTTGAATAAATTTTTCTGCTGACGCTATCTCATGGCTGCTGCTTAGCTCTCATACACATTTTTATTGCCTCTGGGGCCTTCCTTTGCAGCTTTCCAAAACCCTCTGATTGGTAGTTTTCCCACAATTCCCCGCTCTCTATTCACCTTAAGAACACCTTCATCAATCATGTTGTTTACTACATTGTGTTTCGTAGCCTTACTATAAATATTCCTGGGCTTTTTTAGCCTATTTAAGCATTTTCGCTTGCACCAAGCATTGCTATATTACAACACAGCATATTTAATGCTGTGAAAGTCCAGTCAGTTCAAAGGGAATAAGTCATGTCTGAGAGCAATTACAAGTCTTGTTCCAAAAAAGTCTCGTCTGTTTCAAGTCTCAGTTCAAAACTTCTCATGTCTATAGCTTCATCCACCAGCTCTGAGATTTCGAGAGCTCTCGTGAAATCCATTTCCTACCTCTCTCCTTGTTGATAAAAACTTTTCTTGACAGTTTTGTCATCATTTGTCGCACACACTGTAAGTTATGCAGGTATTACTATTATATCACTACAAATCACCCAATACATAGAGACCTTCTCTTCAAAGTTCCCTTAGCCAAGGTGCAAAGCTCCATTCTTGGAAAGATCATCTAACAGGACCACCACTTCCTTAATTGAGCTGTCAAAATCTTTCAGCTTTTCAATGCTTTTGTGGATGGATTAGAATGATCAGGACAGGTTCATGCACACAATCTTCAATTCTCACAAACCATGCCTTGTGCCAGTGAAGAAAATCAATTGCTGCTCTGTTTTGGAAGGGTAGCATGACCAGCACTGTTGCATCTGTCAGCATATCACTGATTGCAGTGCATGTGCTGTTTGTTTACTCACCAACATCCAACCCGATCGAATTGTTTCAATGCTCATTGCTGGACCAGTTGGGTAAAAACAAACTGATGAAACTCTTTTCAGGCCTTCCAAGGCATAAATTCACTTTTACAGTTTTCATCATAATGAACGGCAGATCTTGTTCTCTCTGTTTTTTCTTAATACACTTTCAGTAGGTGCTTCACAGATGAGCATTCCAATGCTACATGGGGCAACATTTCAGTGCTGATGGGGATGCCTGCCAAGCCCTATCTCCACAAATGAACCAACATCCTTTTGCATTTCGGGGTGGATATTGGCCAGCCCCTCAGAAAGCACATCCAACTGTTTGAATAATTCACCAAAACTTAAGTTGTCTGTGTGCAAAAAATAATGGGGATACTTTGGGGATCACCTTCTCACTAATCATTAGCTGTAAATGTAAGGCAAAAATTCTGTTTAAAAGACCAAGATTTCCAATCTCTTGGGGTTCAGTATGCTTTGGGAAGTTCTTTGGCCCAAACGTCTAATTCAAGGCAGATTGTTCCATTGTCAATTTCACCTGGCTCACGATTGGATTGCTTTTTGATCAAGGCAAATCTTTTGCTGGCACACTGACCAACAGGTTGAGAAAGGCTTTTCTGTTCGCGATAAGACAAACATTAGTATGCGGATCCAGCTGGCCTGCCTAAGGTCACAAAACATTTGGTTTTGGTTGTTCCACAGCAAATCTGCATGACAAGAAGCAATAAACCCACAACACCACATATAATTTGATTTTGCTCCTATCCTTTTCAATTGAGCTAATTTTCCGCAAAATCCTCACAATATATATCAATTTAAAACTTTGCTTTTTGACCTTTAAGATAAGATTTCACCTTAAAGTCCGAGAGGGGATCTATAAAGCTTAACAAAAACACACTAAGCACTTTTGCCAAAAATCAGCTCTACAAAACAACAATGACACACTTATAATAACTAAAAATCATAGTTTGCAGGGGTTCCAGTTTTCTGATCTGAGGACTGCCTTTTGGCATGCTTTCCTAAACCTCTAAATTTTTTGGATATCCACAGAAGGACTCAGTGCTCAGAGCTTCTTAAAAGGTGAGGAGAGGCAGGGCTCAGGCAGGTTTGCCCGGCCAGGATTGGAACTCAAGAGCACCAGGAAGCACCACGCTGCAGACAGGAAACTCAAGCCTTCTCATCCCTTCTGCCAGACGGCAGGCTCAAGACAGCCATCTCACACCTCTAAAACCAATGGGGCGGCTCTGTCCTTACCAAGTCCTCAGGGCTCCTGGGATTGTTTCCTGGGCAGCTCTTGGTGCCAGGCAAAGCTCCTCTGCTGCAGCGCTGGTCCACAGGCTCCCTCCTGAAGACTCAGGGAACATAATATCCCCTTAGAAAGAACAGAGAGGAAGAAACTCTTCTCACCAATTAGCACAGAACACCCTGTCAACAACTCAATGGCCACACACTGAATCCTTGTCCTAAACTAGAAAATAAAATAGAAAGAAAACTCTGGGCCCCCAATGCAGGTCTTGGCATTTCCTGGGTGAATCCATTTTCTGTGGTCTTTTGTGATGAGAAACCAAATGTAGCCAAATCCCAAAGCTGCTGGGAAGATGCAAAAAGCTGTGATTATAAGGTGTTTGTGTGTYCCTGTGTCTGTGTGTGTGTCTATATTAGATTTCCAATCCATGCTTTAATCTAGGTACCTGTCAATTAGGATAAATATTTTTAAGAGGAAGAACTCACTCCTTCAATCCCATGGGAAATCTGAATACATTTCTCAGTTCCAGAAATGTATTCAGACTTCCCAGGGGATTGGAGGAGCGAGTTCTGTGTGCTTCCTGTGCTGTTTGYTGCAAGGCAGCACTAGAGCTCTGTGTCCCAAAGACACATTGTGCAGCCTGACCAATGTGTTTGGATTCTTGCAGCCACCCCAGACACTTCAGTCCTCAGCACTCCAGCTGCCAGTGCAGGTTTTGCAGCATGGACAGCCCCCAGCTGGCTGTGGAATACTCCTGGGGAAGAGGAATTGCCACCACCAGATCTGGACATGGTGCTTGAGACGCTGGAGGAGATGTTTTCTCCCTCTGCTCAGGTAACTGCATTGGGCAGGGAAGAAAGGGGCTGGATTGAGAGCTTGTGAATGTTGTTGCATGGCTGAGAAGCAAAGGCTTCTTGAGTTCAGCTGTGAATAGACAGGGAAGGCTTTGCTTGGTGAAAGAAGATTTCCAGAAGAAAAGGGAATGAAAAAGGGGGATAGCCCTTAAATGAGGGTGAAAGGTGTTCACTGGGTTTGGTTGCTCCTACTGGGAAGAATCCCTGGTGCAGGGGGCTTTTGGGGTGAGGAAGTGGAAGCTTTGTAGGTTCTAAGAGGCTTTGTTTGATGGGAAAGAAGAGACGAGTGTTTGGAGAAGTGGCACTGAAGGCCAAGTGTCCCATGCTGGGAGGGGCAGTCCCATTTCCATCTGGGAAACCCTCAGCTGGGCAYACTGGCCAGTCTATGCTGTCCATGTTGCAGAGCTCAGTCCCCTTGCTCTTGGGCATCTCTGTGGGAAAAGATGTGTGTTCCCATGCTGTCCCTGCCAAGCTGCAGCCTGGATGAGACTGCTGTGCTCAGGSCTGTGGAGGGAGGAMCACATCCCTGTGCCAGGAGCTGGCAYGACTCCTCCTTAGCAGCCATTCCATGTGTTCWGTGTCACCCCCARGTTCAACACTGTCAGCTTTGACAGCTTTTGGACTGTGTTTGAGAAGTCAAATCTTTTTGWCTGTTGAAGGCCTTTGGGGTCCAGAGTTCTTGTTAGGAACAAGGGATTAAGTGTGTGAGCCATGGAGGTGTTGGACCAGGTGTTRTGTGTAAGRGGTGAGAYGAGTTTCTTCCTTTCTCTTTCAAGGGGAATATTACTGTTGCCCCTGAGTCTTCAGGAGCAGAGCCTGTGGACAGKGCTGCAGCAGAGGGAGCTTTGCCTGGCACCYAGAGCTGCYGGAACAATTCCCAGGAGCCCGAGGAGCTTGGTAAGGACAGAGCCCCCATTGGTTTAGAGAGGTGTGAGATGGCTGCTCTGAGCCTGCCTCTGGCAGGAAGGGAGATGAGAAGGGTTGAGTTCCTGTCTGCAGGCTTGGTGCTTCCTGGTGCCTTGAGTTCCAATCCTGCATGGCACAACCTGCCTGAGCCCTGCCCTCCACACTTTTACAGAAGCTCTGACACTGAGTCCTCTTGCTGGGGCAAGAGAGCAGGAATAAACCTGCCTTGTGGGATTGTGTCACCAGCAGGGTCCCAGTTTGTGCTGATGTCCATGGATAGGTTGCTGCAGGGTGTCAGTGCTTGGAGGCAACCACTGAGTGGACTCTTGAAGCAGAGAGGAAAAGCCAGCAAAAGTCAGTGTAGAAGTCCGAGCTTTTTGTCTCCAAGCATTAAAATTTCTATCAGTCTGCTGATAGCTGTAGTGAGATTACATTAAAATACAAGCAGCAGAAGCTCTGAGGCCAAGGAAAATCATTGGTCACAAATCCAGCAAGCTCAAGGAAAAACTGAAATTACCCCAAATTAGGGAGAATAAAGGAGAGAGAGAGCACTTGGATCTGCATTCTTGAGCAAAGCTGGTGCAACTGCAGCCCTTGAGGGAGCTCTGTTCATCCCTTAGAGCTGGTGGTTTGTTTTGAGGGAGCTGTTGCTCACTGCAGAGGCAGGTTTGTAGATGGGGAATGGGCTAGTTCATGACTCAGCTCCCAGCACCTTCAGCTTCAGCCATTTCAGTGAGGACTGAGGTCTCCCTGTCAGCACAGAAGAAAGAACCGGGCTGGGCTTCTTTGTGGCAGCTGACTGTGTGTGTTTCAAGCTCTCTGGGGGCCTTTTTCACTGCGAGGGTCTTCAGTGTATTGGATACTTCAAAACTTAGAAGTTTTGAAAACTTGGAAGAGTCTGGCTCTTTTAAGAGCAGGTCTGAAATTGCCAAGTGAGAGTCTGCCTTTTAGGCTATCTTTTACAGTCTTGGTAAATGGAAAATGTCTTCAAAATGGAAAATCACAGGCCAATATTGACCAGTGTCCCTTTGCTTCCCAGATATCCCCTGATCTACCTCCCAGGAGGGTGCCCTGCGTGAGAAGAAGAACAGGGGAAGCCTGTGACCATGGGCAGGTGGAATTCTCCATTTTTATACATAGATTTATAGATTTCTATAGTTCTATTTATAGATTCACATTATTAACTTTATAGACGTTGTGTTAATATATGCATATATATAGATCTATATAGTTTAAATCTATATATTTTATGTTATAGCTGGATAGAGTTATATTTTGTAGGTATGTATTATTTTTATAGATTTTTTAAAATGTATCATTTATATATTTTATGAATAATAATTACATATATATATTTATATATTTATATTTATTAAATTTGCATAGTTATGTTAGTTAGAGTATATGGATTTTTAGATGGATAGTGATGCTGTGGTGTAGGCCTAGGCTGCATTTGTCCCTCTCTCCCCCCTCGGCTGCCTTCTCACCTCTTGCTTTTCCCCCGTGCCCCCTGTGTCCCCTGTCCCTGTGCTGGGTCCGAGCTGGCGGCCGGGCCGGGCGGAGCAGCACTTCCAGCCCCGGCTGTCCCTGGAGCGCTGGGAGCTGCCGCTGGCCCCAGGCACTGTCCCCTGAGGAGCTGCTGAAGGACGGTGAGACACGGGGGCTGAGGGGCGGTGGCGCTGAAGGACGGTGACCCTGAGCTGCTGCTGGGCTGAGGGCTGTGGGCAGCCGAGGGCCATGGTGGCACTGAGGTGACAGGGAAGTGGCAAGGCTGGGGGGTGGGTCTCAGGGACAGGATGGGTCAGAAGGGACGAGGGGGGGAGAGGACTGTGAGGGGCTGAAGAAACTGAAGGGGCTGGGGCTTCACCGAGACCATGGCAGGGCTGAGGGGATGGAGGGCCAGCAGGGAGCACAGAGGGCTCCGGGACTGCAGCTCTGCCAGGCCTTGAAGCAATTCCAGAGCCTCCACTTTTGCCACAGCTCCATGAAGACCTTGAGGACAGCCGGAGACGACGGGAGGCAGCAGGGAGGAGCTGAAGGCCAGCAGCAAGAGCAGTGAACGGGGACCTGCTGCTGCCAGCCTGGAGAGAGCCGGGTGAGGCCACAGGCCCGGGGAGGCAGGCTGGGCTGAGGCTGGCTGGGCTGTGGCCGTGGGCACTGCCCGGGGGCAGGAGCGGGCCCTGCCCTGGGCGGTGCTCAGCGCAGCTGCCCCGGCTGGCACAGGGGCTGTCCTTGGGCAAGGCAGCTGTGCCGGCAGGGCCCGGGAGCTGTGCCGCTCTGCCGGCTGCCGGGGCTGCGGGACAGTCCGCCCGGCCGCGTCCACCGCAGCCTGGCCCGCTCGGCTGCTTTCTCTTTCCCACCCTGCTGGGGAGGCTCTGACATTTCCTCTTCCCTGATGGAAGTGCAGCTGCTGCCAAGGGAAACGTCCCCATACTCACTCAGTGTTCCCTTTGCTTGCCAGATGTGCCATCTGCTGTCCCTGTCCAGGAGAGCTGCTCTGCACGGGGAGGAGACAGGAGAGAGCTTTGAAGAGGGGCAGCTGGGATCCCTCTGCTTTGAGTGCTGTATAGATGTCGACTTCATCTGACAGGTTATTATATGGATATTACATGTGTGGTTTCTTTGTATAGGAATACTTCTATATGTAGTGTTATATTTATGGATGTATTATGTATATGTATGCATATATATACATATATGTTTGTAATTACTTATATGTGTATATATGTATCATATGTATTAGTATACATGGATGTTGTTATATCTCTGTTTAGTTCTATTTCCTAGGTTTACAGCTTGTGTAGTTAATAGGTATTTTGTTTTTAAATAGGTTTATTGGATTTGTATTGGTGATATGTTTTTTTTATATTTTTTATGTAGTTGTCTTTTTCTATTTATGTTATTACATATTTGTCAGATGTATATCTGTATTGCATTGATACAGTGGTGGATATTTAGTTGGTGATATTTGTATAGGTATAGATAGGTTTGTTTTATATATCGCTGATATATATATTTATGTAATATTGTGTCTGTATTTTTCTATATTTACATCTCTAGATTTTTATTACATTGATATTGTATTATTATATTATTCGTATATGTATGTTATAGACATGTTATAGAGTGTATAGTTGTGTAATCTATTGAATTCTTAGTGTAGGCTTTTAGAGAGGGAATGTGTATTTGTATTTTTTGGGCTTACATTTGTAGTAATAGGTAATAAATTAAGTTTTAAACCTAATTGATCTTTGTGTATATGAGTTGTATGTAGAGTTTGGCAATAAATTAAGTTTTTTATGAATTGGTATTTGTATTTTACACAGACTGGTTGTAATAATCTAATAAACTCCTGGTTTTTACCTAAATGAGATTTGTATTGTTCTGTATTGTCAGTGGGTGTAGCAATTTTAATAAATGACATTTTGCAACTGAAATTGATTCTCGTGTATTTGTGATCAGCAGTGCGGCTGTAGCAATCTGCAAGAAATGCCATTTGTCAGCTGCGATGGGTGGTCTGTGATTTGTGCTACCCAAAGCCATGGGCAGATGTAAATGCTGGAGATTTTGGCCATGCAAATCTCCAGCCATGCCCAGCACGTGCCCACCTGCACTCAGGCTGAACAGGGAAGCGCAGATTTGGGCTGGCAGCAGAGCCCCACGTTGGCTCAGAACTCGCTGCAGAGGCCTGCTGAGAAAACTCCAGAGCTCCACTGAGAGTAGAACTCCTGCTCTGTGAATATGCAGATAATTCAGTCCATGTTTGGTTCTTTACATACAGACACACACAGATACACGTAGGCAGCACTTAGAAACCTGTAACATAGTCGATTATGGGAGCTGAAATGGATTTTTCTCTGTTTATATATAGGGTCAGCAGAGTTGTGCCATTCTGTAGCCCTCTTGTAACAGGCAGTGGTCACTGTGTCTAAGCAGTGCCCACTACAGGACATGAAAAACACAAGCTCACACCGCTGTTCTCAAGGTGAAGAAAAAATGGAAGTTTATTTTCTGACTCCAACATTTATAGTTTTCCAAAAGTGACAGCGGATTGGAGGGTGACAGTGACACCTCTCCAATGACACTGGTCAAACCAACAGTCCATCAACTCTCTCCTCCTCCATAAAGGAATGCAAAGCAATGAGTTATTTACAGAAAGTGTGTGAGAAAGTTCAAGAATGTCAACATCAGAAGGTTTAGAAAATCTTAAAAAAKCAGGGTGACATCTGCCCTTTTCTGTTTAAAAAAGAAAAAGAGAAAAGAAAATGAACAATGTGAAAAAGAAAACATGAACAATGTTCAGTGTCCGCTTGCGGAGGAACCATCAGAGTGATCACTCTCATCATCTGCATCCGAGTCATCACTCAGTGATTCACCTGCTTGATGCCTTTTAGGTTGATCATGGTTTCCATCTTGCTCGTCGGCTGGATTCTGCCTCTGCAGTCGCAGGTCAGGGCGAACACATCTCGAAGGTACCCAGCGTACCCCACTATCTGTGGATACACAAGCATACCCACYCCCCGAAGTGATAAGGTCATAGGGACCTTCCCACTGTTTGGTGACTAAATTCTGCACCCGAACCTTTGCTCGAGGCTGATGTGCCTCATCTGCAGCCTGCAACGAGAGATGGTGATTCATAATGACAGGATTATTTGAGTTCAGCGGCAAAGTGAGATGATTGATTGTCCACAAAGCTTTTGCCAACCGACTGTGCGGGGTTTCATCCTGCATTCCCTGTTTTTGTTTTTGAAGAACCCGCTTCAGAGTACCATGAGCGCGTTCTACAATAGCTTGACCGGTCGGAGAATGAGGGATACCAAACTTGTGCGAGACACCCCACAACTGGAGGAACTGCRGCACCTTTTGCGATGCATAYGCAGGACCATTGTTGGTTTTCACAGCAGAAGYRATGCCCAGAACGGCAAAGGCCTGCCTCCAGTGGGCGAGGACATCACGGGCCTTCTCCCCAGTGTGAGCCYAGGCCCACATCGCAGAGGAGAATGTYTCCACCGTGACATGCACARACTTGAGCCGGCCAAARGCGGCAATCTGGGTGACATCTCTCTGCCAAAGCTCCAAGGCCCTAAGACCTCTGGGGTTTACTCCTGACAGCAAAGGTGGAGCAAGWGCATGGCAGTCATCACATGACTCAACAATGTCACGAGCCTCAGGTGGTGTCAGCTGAAACCGCTTCTGCAGGGTATGTGCGTTTTGGTGGAAAAACCCATGCGATGCCTTGGCCTGCGCGAGTGTATCAGGCTGGGYCACTACCCACGCTGGGTTAGCCAACTTGTCAGCCCTCGCGTTACCTTCCACTATAAAGCCTGGCAAATTGGTGTGACTCCTCACGTGCAGGACATAGAATGGCTGAACCCYGGCCTGAATGGCACACCYCAAGGTCTTCAGTAAATGAAACAAGGCAGGATTACTGACCTCCTTCAAAACCGAGTGACCCAACCGCTGTGCGAGATCAGCCACATAGGCCGAATCCATGACCAAGTTGAAAGGTTCCTGGGAAAACTTCTCAAATGCCATGACAGCAGCCCTCYGTWCAACCAYTTYGGCTGACCCATCCWCATGACCTTCCAGAACCTGCCACTCAGATCTGTCCCTCCAAGTAACAATGGCCTTTCCTGTTTTCCCTGAACCATCAGTGAAGATGGTGGGTCCTTGCACGGGTTCCTGGCTATTTTTGGGCCGCAAAGAGATTTGCATGAATTTTGCCATATGCAGTAGCAGGTGAAGAATGTTGTAACGACTATGGAGACAGAAGCAAAGCTTCGCATTGAAGCTCACGCGTGGCGGAAACACTAATTCATCTTCCTTGTTTTGGGGTTTTTAATTTTTGGACTGAGTGTGTCTACAAGGAGTCAGTGCATTTTTTTTTTTCTGCCGCTCAACTTCCTCAGCTTTCTTAGTGGATGGCTTATGGTCTTCCAAGTCTCCCTTAAAAACTGCGCTTTTTGCTTTGCAAGTATTTAAATACCTATTACAGTTTTTTCAGGCAGGCTTGAATAATCGATCTTAGATTTGCCCAAAACTTTTATATCATAAAAAGGAAAACCCTCCAATTAAAATTTGAATGCTTCTGCATAGTGACCAGTGGCCACTTGAAGCAGTGAAAGACTTGGCAGCAGAATATTTAATCACTGGGGTTGTGCTTCTGCTTTTGCACAGGAATCTCACGCCAACTTTGGGGGGTGCTGAACTTGGCCTTTATGACAGAAGCTACTTCTGTGCTCTGACATTGGTCATCCAGTGGCTTGACCGCCTTGCTAGACTGCTTTCTCACAGCCCAGTGCTGACAAGGCTTCTCTGAGGTGGATGCTACTGTCATTCTCCAAATAATTTGTGTGTAAGGAATCTAGCTTTAATCATTGTGTCATAGCATTCTGTGGCATCGAACTTCCAAATGCACTGGCACTGAGGGAAAAGGATGGTCAGAAATTGGCTGCTTCCTTTGGAGCTAAATTACTCCCAAGCCAAATGAGGGTCAAATTTTCGATAGAGCTGGGTTGATACTGATTACAGCTGTGAAGAATGAACTTCACACAGTGGAAGAATTAATGTTTGACATTTACTTATTTTCTAAACTTTTGAGAAGGTACTTTTTTATAGTCGATGGCTGATTCTTGGAGGTTGTCTTCCCAGAGGGTAGTACTTTTCACAATCGAGATGCAGGATCAAATAAAGATAGGCTCGTAAACTCCTACGCGCCATGAAAATGGTGGTTTTTATATTACCTTCGCTATGCCGTAAATATAGCGTCCTTTCAGCTAATCTCGAAGACACAGAGCGGACTATGGTATTTTATCTAGAATCGTTAACTCTTCGCAACTTGAAAGACTCAGAGGCATGAGTGTAGGCGCCTATAACCCACCAAAGATAGATAGCTAGTCGCACTCGCATATAGTTCGACGCACAATGGGTTCACAACTGGTCGAACTCATATGAACCAAGTTGGAGAGAGGTTCCTAATGGGGAAAGGCAGACTGTCTGTCAGAAAAGATGGTACCATGATCAGCAGGACTCCTTCCTCCTGATTGTCTCATGGTCCCCTAGCGTAGATGTGTCGCTGACCCAATCCTCATGACCTTCCTGCTAGCGAACCTGCCACTCAGATCTGTCCCTCCAAGTAACAATGGCCTTTCCTGTTTTCCCTGAACCATCAGTGAAGATGGTGGGTCCTTGCACGGGTTCCTGGCTATTTTTGGGCCGCAAAGAGATTTGCATGAATTTTGCGGTATTGCAGTAGGCCTATTTGACGTGGCAAGTGTATGAGTAAAATCTTCGTATGGTTGTTGGGTT
>NDFG01000789.1:47941-69320 GCA_002167245.1 Sporophila hypoxantha
GGGGCATCTCCCGCGGAGTTAAGATAGATAATTTATATGCTGATATGTACATGTGTACGGTTTATTCTGTATAGAATATTTAATGTAAGTTGTTATTTTATGGATTATTTATTGATATAGTATATGCTATATATACATATATGTTTTAATTACTTATATGTGTATATATGTATCTATGTATCTATGTATGACATGTATGTTGTTATATCTTTTAGGTTCTTTATTTTCCTAGGTTTACAGATTGTAGTTATCTATTTGTATTGGTGCAGTTTATAAGGTATTTGTTTTTAAATAGGTAATTTGGAATTCTTGTTATTGGGTTGATTGTTCTTTTTATGTTTGATAGGAGTGATGTTGAAAGAATGTGATATGATCTTCTTTCTACTTTATGTTATTTACAGATTTTGTTCCTAGATGGTAGTGAAATGCTGTTCATTTTTGCATATGAGTTGGGTGGATTTAAATTTGGTGATATTGGTTATATTATACGATGGTTTCGTTTTTATGTTTATTCGGGGGTGAATAAATAATATATTATGATAAGTATAATATGTGTCGTTTAAACGATCTCTATAATTTACAAATCTCAGAATTTTATAATCTTGTATATGTATTTATATCAATTCGAATATGTATGTTTACTAGACAGTGGTAAGAGTGGTTAGTTGTGTATTTCTATAAAAATTAAATTCTTAGTGTAGGTTGGTTTAGAGAAGGGTACAATTATCTGCAGGTATTTTTTGTTATTGATGACTCTTAGGATGTGGGTGTAGCATGATTGTAGTAATTCAACGGTATTATAATTTGTAGTTTTGATTATATCTGCTAACTCTAATTGATCTTTGTGTTGTATGAGGTGATAGTGCGTCGGTTGTAGATGTTGGCATAATATAAGTTTCTTCTTAGATAGCAGCGTGACTGCAAGAAAAGGTAGCCAGAGATAACTCACACATTGTTGTACACACATCTGTGTCTCAACACTATCACCTGGACTAGGTGAAGTTGCTTTCAGTTTCTGTTGACGCCCATGAGGACGCAATGGTAACTTGCATTCATTCAATTTGATACAGACTCACTGTCTACATTCTTGCTATTCTGTTATTTCTTAATTCTTTCAAGTTATACTCATAACTCCTTCCTGATTGACAAAGATCAGACTGTTTCCTACATGGTCTCCTTTCTGAGGCAGAGGTAACTGTATTGCCCACACACATTGTAAAGTTAGGAAATTCCCCTGACATCCAGGTAAACACTTCTGGGTTCTTTACACTATAATTGGCTTCATTGAGAGAAGTGTATAGTGACCGTATAACGATCGTTTCTGGGTATCACATCCCCCTCTGTGTCTCAGACTCGCGTGTGGGAGGGTGTGTCACAGCAAATTTGGCGTACATTAAGGAGCCAGTTCTCTGGACCTCTTCGGATCTGACAGGCTAGTCTCATTATGTGCCAACATACTCAGTGCATAAGTTGAAGTTTCTCGGAATTCGCGTGGAATCACGCAGGTGCTGGTGGTAGCAATCTCTGGCCAAAGAAATGACACCATGTGCTGCTTTAGGAGACTGTGGTTGAACCCTAGGGATGGGTCGCTTTGTGTGTGTTCATGGTCCATCCGCCAAGGAATGTCTTTGCCTGGTGGTTTTGTGAGCTTATCCATTTGATTTTTAGTTGTGATCTTGTATGCGACTTAAAGCCTGTAAGATTAAATGTGGTTTTATTTACCAGGCGATGCATGGTGTTAATTTTCCAGAGGGTATGTATATCGCTCCAGCACAATTAAAGGAGATAAATACCCTTAGAAAGAAAAAGTCCTCTTGCATGCAGTCAGCTCAGTAAGAGTTTTTTCTAAACTCATAAAAAAGTTTTGCCATCTTAATTCTGTCTTGGGGTTAAGTCGCTGTGAAACTGTGAGACGTGACGCATCGGTCAACAGTACGTAAGCCAGTACACAGGAGAGGAAATGCCTGCTTCCACCTTTCAGCAGTACTCCACCTTACCTTCCTTTCCACAGGCTCCTAGAGCTACTTTATTCATTGCTAGAGCCCCCTGGAGGATAAATATAACACACCACAAACAGAGTTCTTTCGTCTTGAACTGGAGATACATCTTCGATCGTGCACCTCTCCCTGAATATTCATATCTAGTTTTAAATAAACAGTGTGGTACTGTTTTGTTATGTAATACAATGTAATGGTAAGGATTTTTAATGTGATATAATTTTGACATGATTCTTTTTTTTAAAAAGAAACTACTCACACAGTTCCTGCAAAATGGCTCTGCCATCATATAAGAGGATCAAGACTAACCAAAGAAAACGTAATGGGATTTTGAGATGAGCTTGAGTTGCTCAAGGCCTACAACACATCACTACAAAACCCAGACTTCACTGAGACGTTTTTGTAGCGCATAGTAACTTAAGCAGGTGATGAGCTGTACCGTGTCACCACAAACAAGTTGGTTTGCTGAGTAATCATTACATGCGCCCTCCATTTACAGCCAGATCAGTACGTGGGTCTGACATGCTTTACTTTTAGCAGGTAATTTGTTCCTGCCTGGGTATATACTGAACTCGTATCTAGTTCTTTCTACTTCAACATCAACCTGCAAGGTAGCTTTGCTAATATTGTGACTTCTCAATCTGGCTGGAACTGGCGCATTTTGAGATAGACTTTGTAAGTAAAAACTTGATTTTATTCTGCTACACCAAACCCAACAGTCCTATTCCTCATCCTTGTGTTGCAGTGTCATTTTGGCTGTTATTTGAGAAGAAATCAGAGAGCCAAATAATGCCTTGCTTATCTGCTTATAGGTACGTGAAGAGACCACCAGTTGCAGGTCCATACCCAAGTGACAATGTGCAATCCCCGTGACCCTTTTACGTTTAATGGTCACCTATAGCACCTTTTGCACTTTGCAGTCTATGCGCTGATTTTGGAAGACTGTTCACAACGAGGATAGTTGGAAGTAGTTGTGCATGGCTCCTTACTATTGCTACATGGCATCCTGCAACAGCTCCATGGTGCTGTTTCTATGCACTGTATTATGCTAAGAAAAATAAACATAAGTTTAACCTCAACACTTAAACTTAGATGCATTCACTTCTATCTATGTCAGCAAGTTTTAGATATTGTTTAGTGTATAGCAAATTAAAAAAATCCAAACTTTTTCTTTTAAGTCTTTATAAACTTGTCTGCAAGGTCTTTGACTAAACTCATGCTGGATATTGAAGATTAATAGTGTACGAAAAAGACTGGTTGTTTCTCATTTCATGCCAGTTTTCAATTGCGCTTTTGGTGTAATATCATTTCCAACTAAATGCTTATGTTTTGTATTTTATCGCTTTCAAAGGACTTTCATCACAGAAAAATCTGCTGTTATAAAAGGAGATCTGGATAAAATCTCTACACGCATAAGCATTATGATAGGGGGTTTAAGCCTAAAAGAAGAGCAGACTTTTTTCTGCATGAAGGAAAGAACCACAAAAGGAAAAATAAAAACCTAGACACACACCACGTGGAACAGTCCGTCAGGCCAGCACTCATTAGAAACCTGTAACATACTCAATTATGGGAGTCTGAAATGGATTTTTCTCTGTTTATATATAGGGGTCAGCAGAGTTGTGCCATTCTGTAGCCTCTTGTAACAGGCAGTGGTCACTGTGTCTAAGCAGCGCCCACATTGAGACATGAAAAACACAAGCTCACACCACTGTTCTCAAGGTGAGAGAAAAATGGAGGAGTTTATTTTCTGACTCCAACATTTAATATGTTTCCAAAAAGTGACAGCGGTGATGTGGAGGGTGACAGTAAGATCAATACAGCTTGGTCAATAACGCGGCAACAAGTCCAATCAACTCTCTCCTCCTCCATAAAGGAATGCAAAGCAAATGAGTTATTTACAGAAAGTGTGTGAGAAAGTTCAAGAATGTCAACATCAGAAGGTTTTAGAAAATCTTAAAAAACAGGGTGACATCTGCCCTTTTCTGTTAAAAAAAAAAAGAGAAAAGAATGAACAATGTGAAAAAGAAAACATGAACAATGTTCAGTGTCCGCTTGCGGAGGAACCATCAGAGTGATCACTCTCATCATTGCATCCGAGTCATCACTCAGTGATTCACCTGCTTGATGCCTTTTAGGTTGATCATGGTTTCCATCTTGCTCGTCGGGCTGGATTCTGCCTCTGCAGTCGCAGGTCAGGGCGAACACATCTCAAGGTACCCAGCGTACCCACTATCTGTGGATACACAAGCATACCACGCCCGAAGTGATAAGGTCATAGGGACCTTCCACTGTTTGGTGACTAAATTCTGCACCCGAACCTTTGCTCGAGGCTGATGTGCCTCATCTGCAGCCTGCAACGAGAGATGGTGATTCATAATGAAAGGATTATTTGAGTTCAGCGGCAAAGTGAGATGATTGATTGTCACAAATGTTTTGCCAACCGACATGTGCGGGGTTCATCCTGCATTCCCTGTTTTTGTTTTTGAAGAACCCGCTTCAGAGTACATGAGCGCGTTCTACAATAGCTTGACCGGTCGGAGAATGAGGGATACAATTGTGCGAGACACCCCACAACTGGGAGAACTGCCGCACCTTTTGCGATGCATAGGAGGACCATTGTTGGTTTTCACAGCAGAAGGCATGCCAGAACGGCAAAGGCCTGCTCCAGTGGGCGAGGACATCACGGGCTTCTCCCCATGTGAGCCAAGGCCCATCGCAGAGGAGAATGTGTCCACCGTGACATGCAAACACTTGAGCCGGCCAATTGCGGCAATCTGGGTGACATTCTTCCTGCCAAAGCTCCAAGGCCCTAAGACCTCTGGGGTTTACTCCTGACAGCAAAGGTGGAGCAAGTGCATGGCAGTCATCACATGACTCAACAATGTCACGAGCCTCAGGTGGTGTCAGCTGAAACCGCTTCTGCAGGGTATGTGCGTTTTGGTGGAAAAACCCATGCGATGCCTTGGCCTGCGCGAGTGTATCAGGCTGGGGCACTACCACACGCTGGTTAGCCAACTTGTCAGCCCTCGCGTTACCTTCCCACTATAAAGCCTGGCAAATTGGTGTGACTCCTCACGTGCAGGACATAGAATGGCTGAACCGGGCCTGAATGGCACACCAAAGGTCTTCAGTAAATGAAACAAGGCAGGATTACTGACCTCTTCAAAACCGAGTGACCAACCGCTGTGCGAGATCAGCCACATAGGCCGAATCCATGACCAAGTTGAAAGGTTCCTGGGAAAACTTCTCAAATGCCATGACAGCAGCCTCGGTACAAACATTTAGGCTGACCCATCCACATGATTCAGAACCTGCCACTCAGATCTGTCCTCCAAGTAACAATGGCCTTCCTGTTTTCCCTGAACCATCAGTGAAGATGGTGGGTCCTTGCACGGGTTCCTGGCTATTTTTGGCGGCAAAGAGATTTGCATGAATTTTGCCATATGCCAGTCGCTAATGACTGGCAGATGATAAATGATCTGCCCTGAAAAATTTTTCCAGAGCACTCTGCAGGGACACACTGTTTGCAAAGCTCCAGTCAAAATCCTCCCGTTGCACCGGTGTTGCAGTGTGAGGCAATTTCCTGTTTTGCTGTCCTAGTCCCTTCAGGTGTGCCCTTCCCCTCCTCCCTGCCCCCTTGCTAAGTGCTGTCCAATCAATCTTAACATTCCAGCAAGGCCATCATCTGATAGGTGAAGTTCAAAAGATGCCCCTCAGCCTTGGGGACAATTGGGCCCTCCAGTGCCATTTGTCCCTGAGCCTTCCCCCCCTACCTGGTTGGTGGTCACCTACCCCTTCCCTCCCCCTTTCCTGTATATAAAAAGACACAGGACCATGCGTTCGGGTATTCAGTTAGGAGCTGTCGTAACATTGCAGAGCTGCTGCTGCAGATAAACTCTGGATTCAGACCCTCCTCGCTGAATCGACTCCTCTTTCTCTTTGCTCGCCTGAAGCTTCTACCAGAGGTCAAGTCTGAGTTCTGCCTGCCTGGACTTGTCCAAGTGCCTAGCTGCCCACATACAGCTAGCCAAAGTAGCTCTGAGGTGAAAACACCACAGCTGCTGCCTCTGGCCAAGCAGCGAGGGCCAGACAGACCCAGGCACGTTCCACCCGTAATATTGGGAAATTTATTCCAATACACCGGGAGTATGATCTTTGCAGGATCCACACCCATCAATTGCAAACACCATTGCTGGCCTTTGATTATCAAGCGAGCAATCAGCTCAAACAATGCAGTTGCCGTCTTCTGCGGCTGATGAGGCGAGGAAAACCCATTCCAAAATGTGCAAGGAATCAGACCATTTGTCACTCCATTGGCCAATTATGCCCATGGGATGCGAATCTGGAGTGGTGATGAACACAGTGACATCAACGGATCTGCAGGCAAATTAAGTCCTGACAAAGGCGTCAGGCACAAAAGCCAGGAAGGAGCTGGGGTTTGTTTTAAGTCCTATAGGTAAGGCCTAACATTTGGAAAGTTAGGCAAACTAGAAATCGGCAGCTGTTTTTCCTGACAGAGGGGAGTCAGGCACAAATCGAGCTCTTACACTGAGGTTTCCTGTTTTTAAGTCCTGATAGATATAAGACTAACATTGGTAAAGTCAGGCAATCAAGAGATCAGGCAGTTGTTTTAGTGTAAAGTCCTGAGCATCAGGCAAATTTGAAGTTTGGTGGAGGAGGCTGAAGCTCCTCAAACAGATTTTTCTTGAGATTACCTGTCAGTAGAGGCACCTTTGGGATTTTTTATTTTGAGACCTGAAAAATGGGAGGTGTAATAGTAAAAAGACAGGCAAGAGATTGAGGAATATACCTCAATAGTCCCTTCGGAGAACTGTTAGAGAAATGGGATTCTATAAAGGCACAGAGGGATTAGATAAGGTGAAGATGATCCACTACTGTGTAGAAGTCTGGCCAGAATTAGAGGTGCAAGGAGGATGGCCTTGGTGTGTGGCAAGGGACAAGTGGATGTGTCAACACTGAGTAATTATCTGACAGCTCGGAGGATACGATCCAAGGAATTATTGTATGTAGCTTGCTGGTTAAAGAGTGCTATTGTGAGATGAAGGTGTGCAAGTTTTGTAAGGTGCAAGAAGAAGAAAGAGGGGAATGAAGGAGGGGATGCTGCGATTGGAAGAAGATGGGACCCCCTGGATTATTTGCCTCCTGCTGCCCTTCCACTTTATAATCCTCTTGCTCAGGCACCTCAAATGGCAGATGCAGTTCTTTCCCGGCTGCCGTCTCATTACCGCTTCCTCTAATTCTCTGTTCTACCTCTTTTGGCCTCCCTATGGTAGACTCAGTATCTCCCCTAGTAACCACTCCCTCACCCCTTTGGCTCTCCAGTTCCTTCTGCACCACCACAAGTGCTACTCCACCTGCTGCATTCTCCACCCTTCTCCAGCTCCACTTAATATGTACTCAAGCTCTTTTCCCCCTCCTATTGCTGTCCATTTACCTCCTCCTAGTTGGGACACAATGCCTCCTTGCCGGGTAAACAGCTACACCAATACACCTGCTGATCTGCAAAGTTCAGGGTAATCCTGACATCTCTCAAATTAGTAGTTTGTAATCTGAAGATGGTGATACTGTAGACCAGATCCAAGACCTCCAAGGAAGAGAGACTTTTTCCCTCAGAGAAGTTCCTATGGGAGGAGAGTGGGAGGTGTTGGCTTTGTGAATGCTCCTCTAATGGCTTTCTGAGGTGAGGATTTAAGAAAGAGTTGGGGCATTTGTTGAGGACCCAGTGGGCATAGCCCAACTAAGTGGATCAATTCTTAGGTCAAATATCTACATTGGGGAGATGAATTCCCATTCTAAATATAATTTTTTTCCAGAAGAGGTCCAGATGATTAGGGTGGCTGGCATAAGAATTTGGGAGAAAGATAACCATCTGGGATTCCAGTGCCATCAGGTGAACAAAAATTGCCACTAACAGATCCCAGCTGGAACCTAATCAGAGAAGGAGAGGAAGGGCAATGATGAGGAATATAGATCTTTGATAATACAGGGGATCAAAGAGTCAGGTTCCAAAGGAACTAACACCAAATTGGGCATTTGAGGGTACACAAGAAGTGAAACTCCTGCTGCTTGGCTCAATCGCCTAAAGCAGAACTTCCAATTGTACTCTAATAGACCCAGACACACAGAAGGTCAAGTGCTACTAAAGGTCCGATTTGTTACCGAAATCTTGGCCTGATATACGGAGAAAACTGGAAAAGATTGAAGACTGGCAAGAGAAGGACATTAATGAGTTTATTAAGAGAAGCATTGAAGGTGTATTTAAGGAAGGAAGAAGAAAAAGCAAAGGCCAAGGCATAGATCATGGTTGCAGTAGCTAGAGAAAGTGTGGGGTGGGCGGGTCCACCACCAGGAGGAGGCAAAGACAGGCTCTTGACTGTCAGGTACGAGGAGAATGGAGAGACCTCAAGTCCTCTGAGCGAACGACACTGCTATTTATTGTGGAGAGACAGGACATGTCAGGAAGGTTTGAGAAAGCTCAGTCTCGATGAGGCAATAGACAGGGAACAAGATAATTTAGGGAGGATTCTTAGGGTGACATTAGGGGTGTCAAGGGCTCTATATTTTAGGGACCCGATGCAACATCTAGAAGAGCCCTTAGTAAACTTTGAGTGGGACCCCTAATTGAAGAATTTGAACTTTTGGTTGATACAGGAGCAGATAAGTCCTGTCTCAACAAAGTACCAAAAGGTATGGAAATTGGGAGAAATTTTGTGAAGTGTTAGGCACTGAAGGGAAACCATTTAGAGCATCAGTGATTGAAGATGAAAAATAATTGGAAACCGAAAGAAGTGTGAAGCAATTTTATTTATTCTGCTAAACTAGAAAAAGAGTTTGTTAGGAAGAGATCTGCAAGTTCATTTGGGGGTTGAGATTGTCCCAAGAGAAGGGAGGATGGTGTACAAGTGATGAAGTTATCCCAAGGGATGTCCAGAGATAAACCCCGAGGTGTGGGCTAAAGGGGGAAGCGAGGCTTATTGAATTTGCGCACAAAAGAACAGATTCAAAATGCAGGATAGGGCAGAGTAAATGATCTGCCCTGAAAAATTTTCCAGAGCACTCCGCAGGGACACACTGTTTGCAAAGCTCCAGTCAAAATCCTCCCGTTGCACCGGGAGTATGATCTTTGCAGGATCCACACCCATCAATTGCAAACACCATTGCTGGCCTTTGATTATCAAGCGAGCAATCAGCTCAAACAATGCAGTTGCCGTCTTCTGCGGCTGATGAGGCAGGGAAAACCCATTCCAAAATGTGCAAGGAATCAGACCACTTGTCACTCCATTGGCCAATTATGCCCATGGGATGCGAATCTGGAGTGGTGATGAACACAGTGACATCAACGGATCCTGCAGGCAAATTAAGTCCTGACAAAGGCGTCAGGCACAAAAGCCAGCGAAGGAAGCTGGGGTTTGTTTTTAAGTCCTAATATGGTAAGGCCTAACATTTGGAAAGTTAGGCAAACTAGAAATCGGGCAGCTGTTTTTCCTGACAGAGGGGAGTCAGGCACAAATCGAGCTCTTACACTGAGGTTTCCTGTTTTTAAGTCCTGATAGATATAAGACCTAACATTGGTAAAGTCAGGCAATCAAGAGATCAGGCAGTTGTTTTAGTGTAAAGTCCTGAGCATCAGGCAAATAAATTTTTCTTGAGATTACCTGTCAGTAGAGYCACCTTTGGGATTTTTTATTTTGAGACCTGAAAAATGGGAGYGTGTAATAGTAAAAAGACAGGCAAGAGARTGAGGAATATACCTCCCAATAGTCCCTTCGGAGAACTGTTAGAGAAATGGGATTCTATAAAGGCCACAGAGGGATTAGATAAGGTGAAGATGATCCACTACTGTGTAGAAGTCTMGCCAGAATTAGAGGTGCAAGGAGGATGGCCTTGGTGTGGGACAAGGGACAAGTGGATGTGTCAACAACTGAGTAATTATCTGACAGCTCGGGAGGATACCGATCCCAAGGAATTATTGTATGTAGCTTGCTGGTTAAAGAGTGCTATTGGAGATGAAGGTGTGCAAGTTTGTAAGGTGCAGAAGAAGAAAGAGGGGAATGAAGGAGGGGATGCTGCAATTGGAAGAAGATGGGACCCCCTGGATTATTTGCCTCCTGCTGCCCTTCCACTTTATAATCCTCTTGCTCAGGCACCTCAAATGGCAGATGCAGTTCTTGTCCCGGCTGCCGTCTCATTACCGCCTCCTCTAATTCCWTCTTCTACCTCTTTGGCCTCCCCTATGGTAGACRCAGTATCTCCCCTAGTAACCACTCCCTCACCWRCCRCTTTGGCTCCTCCAGTTCCTTCTGCACCACCACAAGTGCCTACTCCACCTGCTGCATTCTCCACCCCTTCTCCAGCTCCACTTAATATGTACTCAAGCTCTTTTCCCCCTCCTATTGCTGTCCATTTACCTCCTCCTAGTTGGGACACAAATGCCTCCTTGCCGGGTAAACAGCTATCACCAAATACACCTGCTGATCTGCASAAAGTTCAGGGTAATCCTGACATCTCTCAAATTAGTAGTTTGTAATCTGAAGATGGGTCATACTGTAGCACCAGATCCAAGACCTCCAAGGAAGAGAGACTTTTTCCCCTCAGAGAAGTTCCTATGGGAGGAGTGGTGGGAGGTGCTGGCTTTGTGAATGCTCCTCTAATGGCTTCTGAGGTGAGAAGATTCAAGAAAGAGTTGGGGCATTTAGTTGAGGACCCAGTGGGCATAGCCAACTAAGTGGATCAATTCTTAGGTCCAAATATCTACACTTGGGGGAGATGAATTCCATTCTAAATATAATTTTTTCTCCAGAAGAGGTCCAGATGATTAGGGTGGCTGGCATAAGAATTTGGGAGAAAGATAACCATCTGGGATTCCAGGTGCCATCAGGTGAACAAAAATTGCCACTAACAGATCCCAGCTGGAACCCTAATCAGGAGGAAGGGAGGAAGGCCATGAGATGGAATATAGATCTTTGATAATACAGGGGATCAAAGAGTCAGTTCCCAAAGGAACTAACACCAAATTGGCATTTGAGGGTACACAAGAGAAGGATGAAGCTCCTGCTGCTTGGCTCAATCGCCTAAAGCAGAACTTCCAACTGTACTCTAAAATAGACCCAAGACACCACAGAAGGTCAAGTGCTACTAAAGGTCCGATTTGTTACCAAATCTTGGCCTGATATACGGAGAAAACTGGAAAAGATTGAAGACTGGCAAGAGAAGGACATTAATGAGTTATTAAGAGAAGCATTGAAGGTGTATTTAAGGAAGGAAGAAGAAAAAGCAAAGGCCAAGGCTAGGATCATGGTTGCAGTAGCTAGAGAAAGTGTGGGGTGGGCGGGTCCACCACCAGGAGGAGGCAAAGACAGGCCTCTTGGACTGTCAGGTACGAGGAGAAAAATGGAGAGACCTCAGTCCCTTGAGGAAAGCCTGCTATTATTGTGGAGAGGCAGGACACATCAGGAAGTTTTGTAGAAAGCTCAGTCTGATGAGGCAATAGCAGGGAACAAGATAATTTAGGAGGTTCTTAGGGGTGACATTAGGGGTGTCAAGGGCTTATATATGAGGACCCAATGCAACATCTAGAAGAGCCTTTGGTAAACTTTGAGGTGGGACCCCTAAATGAAGAATTTGAACTTTTGGTTGATACAGGAGCAGATAAGTCCTGTCTCAACAAAGTACCAAAAGGTATGGAAATTGGGAGAAAATTTTGTGAAGTGTTAGGCACTGAAGGGAAACCATTTAGAGCATCAGTGATTGAAGATGRAAAAATAATTGGAAACMCAAGASAGTGTGAAGCRAATTTTATTTATCTGC
Source organism: Sporophila hypoxantha (assembly GCA_002167245.1). NCBI lineage: Eukaryota > Metazoa > Chordata > Aves > Passeriformes > Thraupidae > Sporophila > Sporophila hypoxantha. The sequence goes on from NDFG01000789.1 coordinate 59,770, forward strand.
CTAAYCTAGAAAAAAGTTTGTTAGGAAGYGATCTGCAAGTTCATTTGGGGGTTGAGATTGTCCCAAGAGAAGGGAGGATGGTYGTACAAGTGATGAAGTTATCCCAAGGCGATGTCYCAGAGATAAACCCCGAGGTGTGGGCTAAAGGGGGAAAGCGAGGCTTATTYYATATTCKACCYYWAYCAATAAAAATGCAYGATGATACTTCACCCATACGGGTTAAACAGTATCCCATTTCCCTAGAAGGAGAGAAGGGGCTTGCCATAGTTATTGAACAACTGGTGCAAGAGGGAATTTTGGAACCCTGTATGTCACCACATAATACACCTATACTGGCAGTTAAGACAGCTGAAGGGAAGTATAGGCTGGTGCAAGATCTGAGGGAGATCAACAAAAGGACCATTGCTAGACATCCAGTTGTGCCCAACCCGTACAGTCTCCTAAGCTGAATTCCAAGAGAAATGCTTGGTTCACTGTTACAGATTTGAAGGATGCTTTCTGGGCCTGTCCTCTGGCAATGGAATGAAGAGATTGGTTTGCCTTTGAATGGGAGGACCCAAGTACAAAAAGGAGACAACAGCTAAGGTGGACCCYATTACCACAAGGGTTCACTGAATCCCCCAACCTCTTTGGACAAGCCCTGGAGGGTTTGTTGGAACAATTTGTCCCTGAAGAAGAAGTACAAATCCTGCAGTATGTTGATGACCTGATGGTGTCAGGGTGTCACAGACATCCCTTTTGTGAAAATCCTTTCTTAGGATTTTTCCTGCTGAAGCTGAGAAGGTTCAGCAACAAGATGTAAACAATGGTTATCTGCTGCTGTGGAATGCAACAGGTCCGTCTGTGATTGGGCCATCTTGGATGTTTATAATTAATGGCCAATCAAAGGCTGAGCTATCTRGGARGGAGTCCGAGAGAGCTGCTTTTGTTATCATTCTTTTCCCTTCTATTCTTAGCTTAGCCTTCTGAGGAAACCTTTCCATTTATTTCTTTTTAGTATAGTTATAATGTAATATATATATCATAAAATAATAAATCAAGCCTTCTGAACATGGAGTCAACATTCTTGTCTCTTGCCTCATTCAAGAACCCTTGTGACCACTGTCACATAAGGTAAGGGAAAAGATCAGGTCAGAAAAACTAGCATTAAGCTTTTGAATTTTCTGGGGGAGAAAGGACTAAAGGTTTCCCAAGAAAAGCTACAGTTTGTGCAATCAGAAGTAACATACCTGGGGCACATAATAGGAGGGGGATATAAGAAGTTAAGCCCTGACAGAATTTCAGGTATTTTAGCTCTCCCAGCCCCAAAAACAAAGAGAGATGTGAGAAAACTCCTGGGCCTGTTCAGATATTGTAAGTTATGGTTAGATCAATACACGCAAAGTGTAAAATTTTTATACAATAAATTACTAGCTCCAGATCCCCTAATTTGGATAGCTGAAGATGACCAACAACTGGAGAGCCCAAAAGACAAATTGTCTTCTGCCCTGGTCCTAAGCTTACCAGARCTCAGGAAGGGCTTTGACCTGTTTGTGAGTGCTGAAGGAGGTATAGCCTATGGTGTACTAACTTGAGCAGGGAGGTTGCAGAAAACCCGTGGCTTACATCTCCAAATTGTTAGATCCAGTGGCTAGAGGCTGGCCAGTGTGTATACAAGCAGTAGCAGCGACTGCTATCCTGGTAGAGGAGACCCAAAAATTGACCTWACAAGCAAAAATTAAAGTACATYCTCCTCATGACCTTAAAGCAGTACTGAACCAGAGGGCTCAGCAGTGGCTAACCAATGCCAGAATATTAAAATATTAGATAATACTAATGAACACAGATGACTTAGAATTTATCACATCCAATGCCTTCAATCCAGCACAATTTCTAATGGGAGAGCCTATAGAGAATTTAGAACATGATTGCCTTGAATTGGTTAACCTCCAACCAAAAGTAAGAGAGGATTTAGAAGATCAGCCTCTAGCAACTGGAAGAATCTTGTTCATAGATGGCTCTTCGAGAGTGGTAGATGGAAAAAGGSCTTCGGGTTATGCCATCATAGATGGAGAAACTTTACAAATTGATGAAAAAGGGAAACTACCCCCAAAATGGTCAGCCCAAAGRTGTGAAATATATGCCCTGAAAAGGYGATTAGACWTACTGGAGGGGGACCGGGGAACCATTTATACAGACTCCCAATATGCATTTGGSATAGTTCACACATTTGGGAAAATATSGGAGGAGCGTGGARATCTAAGCTCGAAAGGGAAAAGCTTAGCCCATGAGAACTTGGTCAGATCTGTATTAGAAGCTCTGCYGAAACCTACAGAAATAGCAGTGGTCCATATAAAAGGACACCAAGGAGGAGACAGTCTTGAAGTTAGAGGGAACTGACTGGCTGATCAGATAGCAAAAGAAGCDGCTTTAGAACCAGGAGATCCAGCGAAAATTTTTAAAGCAGAAACTAGACCTCGAGAAGGAAGAAAYAAGAGAAGAACCCATATTTAGTGAAAAAGAATTAGAGGCTATAAAAGACTTAAAGTTACACCAAGGGCAAAGAAGGGAGTGGTTAACCTCAGATGGACAGGTGTTTTTGAACAAAGCACTGGCTCGGACAGTGCTAACAGAACCACATAAATTAACCCACTGGGGAGTCCAAGGACTATGTGACCATTTCCTAAGAAATAACCTATGCATAGGCGTATATGGCCTAGAAAAAGCAARTTCAAAAGGGTGTTTAATTTGTCAAAAAGTGAACCAGAAAGTKATGAGAAAAGTAGCACCTGGAGGGAGAGAATTGGCTTTAAGACCTTTCCAGAGCATACAGATAGATTTCACTGAGATGCCCCCGTGCAGGGATACAAATATTTACTGGTTATAGTAGATCATCTCACCCATTGGGTAGAAGCCTTCCCGACTAGAAGCGAAACAGCTCAAGTCATAGCAAAAGTAATCCTGGAGAACATTATCCCCAGATATGGAATGGTGAACACCACAGACTCAGACCAAGGTCCCCATTTTGTGTCCCAAACTTTACAACATATAATCAGAGCTTTAGGAATAAAACGGAGATTACATACTCCGTGGCACCCCCAGAGTTCGGGGAGGGTGGAGAGGATGAACAAAACTCTCAAAAATGTATTAACTAAATTGACTGAAGCAACAAAAATGAACTGGCTAAAGTGTTTACCCCTAGCGCTTTTGCGCATCAGAACAAGACCTCGGTCTGACATAAGAATTTCACCTTATGAAATGATGTTTGGACTGCCATTCTTTTTAACACCCTACAGCACGGGAGACTATCTGGAAGGAGAAGAGGCTACCAGAAAGTATTTAGAGATCATTGGAAGAACTCTGGAAGGACTTAGAAAAAGAGGATACCTCCCCCAYACCTCCCCTCTTGACACGAAAATTCATAACATTAACTCAGGAGATTGAGTTTTGATAAAATCATGGAATACTGGACCATTAATGCCTAAATATGAAGCCCCTTTCAGGTACTCCTCATCACTAATTCGGCTGTGCGGACCAGAGAAAAGGGTTGGACTCACATTACGAGAATAAAAGGGCCAGTCTCACCCCCAGGTACAGGACCAGATTCGATATCAGCTTCTTCCTCTGACGTTGGACCAGATTCCACACCACTCTCACCTGCGGGCACTGGACAAGAGTCAACCACATCACAAGTTAATTCACCGGAATACACTGTTATAAAAGGACCAAAAGACTTAAAGTTGACTCTCAGAAGGAGGAGTCAAAAAGACTGATGAACTGTACAGGAAAAGAGTTTAGTATCAGAGCCATAACATATCTTAAAGRYTTATAAGACAGTTCRGTGTTAAAAATAAGTTTGTAAAAAGTTAAAGACTGTTAATAAGTAATTCTGGTTAAGTTCCCCCAATTTAGTTCCAAAGACTCCAGGTTAATCCTCTACAGAGCACTCCCCTAAGAGAAACCAAACTTAGTAGAGAACAGACCAAGAGAGGTTTAACCAGAGAAACGGGTAGAAGAGACTCTGAAGAGCTTGGAAGCTTCTTCTCAGTAAAATTCCCCAAGAGGCAAGGCCGGGTGGGCAGGCTGTGCAAGATGACCCATACCAGACTCTTGGGAAGGGTAGTAATGATGGCTCTAATTGCTGGTGGTGCTCTGGGGAGCCCYGGAGAGCCGTGCAGTGAGTGCTACCAACCCCTCTGTGAGGAGGAAGAAGTGAGCTCCTTGTGTAGAGTTCACATCAGTTCTAACCCTAATTGTGTTAACCTCTCTCAATTAGTTCTTTATCAAGAAGATAAGAGAATGTATGGGATAGCCCAGAATACTGCCACTTTCAGGCAGCCACTCCTGGGGGAGTGCCCTGTAGTAGAAGCCTGGTTGTGCTTTGAATGTGGTGCTGCTGAAGCAAGCTCAGAAGATCTAGTCAAAAGAAAAGAAATGGTAAAAGCAGTAAGAAAGATGGTTTGTAAAAGGTATTTGGCAGTAAAGAATTCGGCTACCTGGTAGATCCCAAGAGATCCAAATAAATTAGAGTCTGTTGAGGAAAAAGAAAGAGACAAGTGTATCTACCATGAAGTATATGAATTTTAGGAGTGTACTGAAAAAGGGACAAACCCCTTTTGGAAAATGAAAAAACTGTGTAGATATTGAGAAGGCCCAACAGAAACTAATAACACATTTCAGGAAAGCTCTAAACACTTGGTTTTGATCTCTGGTACTACAGCATACACTAAATTGTCAATAGACTGGTCTGGCAGCTGCACTGCTAGAATGGTAAAACCAGCTTTCTTCTTATTACCCAAAGAAACTGGATCAAGTTTAGGAGTTCCTATATACAATGATTTAAGATAAACCAAACAGAAGAGGCAAAGTGCAATAGAAATTGAGAGAATCCAAAATTGTAAGGGCCAGGTTTGGACCCCAATATCTATGTTAAACAGAATCATCAGGCTCCAGGCAGTATTAGAGATAAAGAATGCAATCATTAGAAACATCTCAAACAAAATAAAAAACTAGCATATGTAAATAACCGAGAACAAACTCCTACACTTGATTCCAGCTGGTGGGATAACCTATAGATTTCCAAAAAGGATTTATGAGAAAAAGTAGCTTTCTTCACTGTGTGTATACTTGGAAGATAGCTCTTTTTACTATGCTTAATTCTCTGTTTCATTAAAAAAGTAGTATTGGCCATGCAGACCAACCTAAATATCTCAAAAAATTTTAACCTGAAGAAACCAAGAAAGGTAACAAAGTTAAGTAACCATGATTACCAGAGTGCTCAAGAAATTTATAATCAATACAAAAAATTAAAGAAATATGATGCTCATGAGTCAGAAATTGAAAGTTGATGCGAGCTTAAGTTTAAGCTCGATCACAGAAAAAGAGGGGGGACTGCTATAAGTAAAAAAATCTGCCAATTTTTTTTAAAAAAGGTTGCAGAGTGAACAAGTTAAACCAGCGGCTGCCAAGGTAGAGTTCTACCTGTTTGTTATTGTAATCACCAGTCGTTTTCGTTAATTACTCCTTTTGTATCAGGACCATCCTGCCTAAAAGCCAGGTTGATAGCCCTTCTCACAGTGAAAGGAGGGGACATGAAGGGGGGAAATCAGAGGGCATGCAAAATAACTTCGGAACCAGCATGCCATGGGAAAGTCACCCCATCAAAGTTACCAAAAAGACCCCAAAAACAACGAGCCAACACAGAATTAAGAGATTAGAGTGATGTCTGGACGTGAGGAACAAAGTATGGAGCCTGCAGAGATGCTGAGAACCTTTGTTGCCCTCGCCCTGAGCTAAGACCTCAGCTGGAGCCAAGACCTCGAGACGGCAAACCCCGAAAGTTGCAACATGGGTTATACACCCGCTGCCCCCCTGAGGACTGGACCCCCAGCACTGCCCCTTAGGGGACAAAGCCGCACTTCCTCCTCTTCCAAACAACTCGTAGGCGAGCGACGACGGCAGAAGCTGTGGACCCCGTCGAGTCTCCCAACCCTGAGATGATCACTTGTCAATAAGCATTATAAAGGAGAAAAGTCTTCCTGCCCTGTTTATCTCATCGGGATCCCGCCCGCCACTTGCTCGGGCCCCGGCGAGCGGCCGGCGCTCGGGCGGGAGGGGCCCCGCAGCTGCTTGCAGGAGCTCTGACGGGAGCAGCTGCCTCCGCCTGATGCGCAGGGGCTCGCCATCGCCAGCCTGCAGCTTCAGCAGCTCCACAGGGAGCAGCAGGCCCCCAGCCTACGAGCCCGAGGTAGGAAAAAGTTTGTAGCCCTTTGTTTCCAAAAGGTCCTGAAAAGAGACCGTTTGAAGTAGTTCCACAAGCTCTGTCATTCTCGCCAGAAGTTGTCAAGCCTACTAGGAAGGGGCACCTAGGAGGCCAAAAGATTCTCTGCCCTCTTTGTGCTGTGTGCTTCCCGTGATGCTGAGTCCACGGCAGCACTAGAGCTCTGGTGTCCCGCAGCCACGTTGGGAGCCTGACCGATGCTTTGGATTCTTGCAGCCGCCCCGGGCACTTCAGGCCCAGCGCTCCGCTGGCAGTGCAGCCTGTCGGCATGGACGGCCTCCAGCTCAAGCAACAGAAGGCACCTGGGCAGGAGGAATGGCCACAGCAGACCTAGGCCTTGCCGTAAGAAATGATTCGGAGATCAGGAGTCCTTGTCTGAAAGATCTCACTCCTGCTCAGTAATTCATTGGACGGGATAGAAGGGGCTGGACTGAGAGCTTTTGAACCTTGTTACACAGGCTGAGAAGCAAAGGCTTCTTTAATTGAACTTTTTCTTTATTATTTAGTTATTGAATATATTGGAAAAGAAAGATTTCCTAAAAAGAAATGAAGAAGAAATGAAGAAGAGCTTTTACTTGCTGGGAAGAGTTTGTTTGAGAAGTGGCACTGGAAGCCAAGTGTCCTGCGGGAGGGGCGTGCCAGAGGTGCCTCGTTGCAGCTGCAGCAGATGTGCTGTGCCTCTTGGGGGAAGGCCAAGGCAAAGCAAGGGCTGGGCTGCAGCTGCTGCGCCTGCTGCTGTGTGAGCCTGCCGTGGTGTAGGCGCTGCCAGAGCCGGGCTGGGGCTGGGTGGAGCTGCAGCTTTTCTTGTCCTCCAGGAAGCTGCTGCCTGCAGTCCAGTTTCCATCTGGGAAACCCTCAGCTGGGCAAAATGCCCAGTCTATGCTGTCCATGTTGCAGATCAGTCCCATTGCTCTTGGGCATCTCTGTGGGAAGAATGTTGTGTTCCCATGCGCTGTCCCTGCCCATTGCGCTGGTGATGAGCCTGTGCTCAGGCCTGTGGAGGGAGGACACATCCCTGTGCCAGGAGCTGGCAGGACCTCCTCTTAGCACCATTCCATTGTTTCAGTCACCCCACGTTCAACCTGTCAGCTTTGAATAGCTCATGAATGTGTCAGAGAAGTCAAATCTTTTGACTGTTGAAGTGCCTTGCGGCCCAGAGTTCTGTTCAGGGTGTAAACAGGGATTAAGTTGTAGTGCATGTGAGTGGTTGGATCAGGTGCTTGGCTGTATAGTGTGTGTCAGAAGAGTTAGTTCGTCCTTTCTGTTCTCTCTCTTCAAGGGTGAAGTTTACTGTTGCCCCTGAGTCTTCAGGAGGGAGCTGTGAAGAGCGTCAGCGAGGGTACTTTGTTCTGCACGTTCAGAGTGGGCTGGGTAGACATAATTCCTGGAGGAATGCGGCGCGAGGAGCTGTTGTGTAGAGGGACATGGAGAGTGCCGGTCCTGTCGCATTGTTGTTATTATATCGAGTGTTGTTATGATGGTGCAATGGCGTGGGTTGAACACTGTCTATGTACGTTTTGTAGTGCTATTTTGCATTCTAGAAAATACTTTCTTCGGTGTTTGTGCTGTGAGAATGGGACTTTGGTGGAAGAGTAAGCAAGTTTAGCTATAGGTCCCTCTACTTTTGTAGGGGCAAAAATAAAATAGTTGTATATAACTAAAACTACATAGGTAAAAAAGAGAGATACACACACGAGCACTATCTGGGTTGGGGTGTTTGTCACACACACTATGCAGGAAAATGAAAACTGTATCAAAGTCTATTCCTTTTTGTTTTTGTGCCCTGCCGAGCTGAGAAATTTCTTCCGTTTCTAACGAGAGAGTATTTATGAGCAGCTCTCAAGTTGCAGAATCTCTTTTGTTCACTGCATGTAGAATACTTCAATGTTCAGTCTATTCGAAGTATGGAGGAAGGAGTTTCTGTGTGTGCCTAGCGCTGTCGTGCTTCTTCTTTTCTGCAGGCTCTAGTGGTGTTGAGCTACTCGGAGGGTTGAGTGTTTTTGTTAGATGTGTATGGCTTTACTGCAGTGCGCATAGAATTAACACAGTTCCTCGTGACTTTTTCGGGAATCAACTTCTGCCTTGTCCTCCGTTGTCCATATTGTTTTATCCTGGCCCTTTGGGTCCTGGGCATATCAGCACTGCTAGCAATTTGATACTTTTCTTTATCCCAAGCCAAAGCTTCCCCCTAGATGCAGCTTCTGTGTCTCAGGAAAAAGTTCTGCTCATAGCAACACAAGAAAAGTCTAGCAAAAAAGCCACTCTATCTCTTCTCACTCTTAGATTCTTTTCTACTTCTCTCATTTCTTATTTTCTTCTTTTCTCATTCTATCACTCTCTTCTCATTCAACTCAGGAAAGTCAGCATTTGCAAAGTTTCCACTATCCAAACAGGGGTTAAAAAGCGGCCAGACTTCTTTTACAAGCCGGGCATGCTGCTAACTCTGTGTCTCAAGGCCACAGCACCCAGGGCCAGCTTCTCTCTTCTGTCGGATCCCGGAGGGGGGGGGGGAAGGAAAGGGGGGTGCTCTCTCTCTCTCTCTCTCTCATCTGTCTCTCTTGCTGGTGCTTCCTGCCACTCTTCTATCTTGAGGGGCTTTCACTCTCTTTCTGTCCAAAGCCCGGCTCACCTGAAGGCCGCAGGAGGTCCCCTCCCCCGCCCAGCAAAAGCAGCTGGGCAGGGGAGAGCTCTGAACTTTTTCTTGGACGGAAGTCAAAGAAGAAGCTTCAAGGGAAGGCTCTGCTTTTAACTCTTGTGTTCTCAGAGGCGTAACTTATAACTCTAGTGGCCGAAATCAGGTGCTAATTAAAATCTGAGCACTTAATTGGTGGCTACAGCAACTTAGAAAAAACTTATTTCTGGTAAACTCACGACATTCTACTTTTCGCTTTTGAGAACACACTTTTTTAAAATTATTAACAAAATTATATATAAACATATAATACACTTCTACAAACAGTCAACACTTAATACATGCTTTGTTTTTATTCTTTTTGATCTCATTTTACAGCTTATTTCATCACTTTTTTAAGCTTCAAGTTCAATTTCCCAGCCAATGCACCAAAAAAAATGTCATGGTTTGACACTGGCACGATGCTAGTGCACTATGAAAATATACTTTCCTCGGTGTTTGCTGTGAGATGGGACCGGGAAATAAGCAAAGCAGGCCTCTACTTTAGGGGAAAAAAAAGTTTATTAACTAAAACTACAAAGGGAAAAAAAAAGAACTACACACACACACACACACACACACACAGGAACAATGAAAACTTTACAAAGGCATTCCCTCCTC